>JANHFX010001237.1:0-50533 GCA_027560015.1 Chloroceryle amazona
GCAGCATGATGATGAGGGGCAGGCTGCCTCACTGCACCATCTCCCTCCTTGCTAGACCTGTTGTCAGCTCACGTTGGAGCCACTCTCCCCTACCGATTTCATGATAACGCCTCGCTGTTGGTGGCTCTGTTGAACACGGGATTTTTTTTCTTTTAACAGTTTTGGCTTCCCGTTTTGGTCATTGCGGTGGACCGTCCTATGCTTTCTTGATAAAGCACAGTTTTATTTTTTTTTCTTAGCGGTACGTTTGTGTAGGATTTTAACCGACTGTCGAAATAGAACACATTTTCTGGAATTGGAGAATTGTTTCAAATTCGGTCTGAAGGATCTGAGTTTATCTCTTTTAATTAAAACAAGTGGACACTGAAACACATGCCAAAAAAAGAACAGTTATGTCACAAAAGCAACACCAATGACCGGTTAGTACTATCTGCATTAAGAGAAGATACAATGTAGTGGAATTGCCTTTTCATTCATTACATGCTTTTAAGGAATAAGATCGCTATCAACTCGCCATGTCTGATGTGAATGATGGGTACTTAAAATTAAGGGGTTTTTGAAGTGTTCTTTGGGTAAAGAAATCAATTGAACAGAAGCTTGAATTTGTTGTTTTGCTTGAATTGCAAATCATCTATAAAGGAAAAGAACAGTGAACCTGATAGCAGGCGATTCTTGATGCCTTTAGTTGTTGTCTGTACAGAACCAAAAATGGAGTATCTTCAAGCAAGGTCTATATAAAAATGGGTGTGTCCAGGAGGCTCAGTGACACTTTGAATGTAGTTCTAGTTCATACTGACAGACCAGACAGGCTAAGCATGTCAATATATGTTGTCCGATACTGTACATGCTGGATGAAGTGAAATGCTTTGCTCCCAAAATAACCAAGCCAACTATAAGTAAATTTGGCCATTATACGCTAGTCTGTGTAATTCTTGTTGTTCAGTTAATCTTGCCAGACCTGTCCATTCAGCTCTTAGCACCTGTGATGTATACCAAAATGCCAAGTTTGAGGGGAACTGTCATCTGTTCTGTGATTTGCTGATAGCTATCAGGTGGTGTTAAGTCAGCTCTGTCGAGGATCTTCCAAAATGATGACTGCATAGCAGCTACGACTGTAATGAAACACTACCTCTAGGGGCTGCATGTGTCACTGAAACTGCTGCACACACAGCAGCTCCTCTACTTTCTTAGGAAGCTTAGATTCTTTGTCAGGCCCTCAACATAATCTGGGGGCAGATGGAAGCTACTGCAGTGAAAATGAAACCTCTGCAATGTGAATCGGAGAATGCTGTGTCAAAGCTGTGGGGATTTCCCTGACTTCACCAAGGGATGTTTTCAGGTGGATGTTGGCCATAGTAAGGAGCATGTCAAAACTTCAGCATCGGCATGTTCCAGCTGTAATTTAACTGTTTGTTTCTGAAGTTGGATTGTGTTATTGAAGGTGCGTTTACTGTCACGTGTGTGCTGCACGTGAAATTCAGGGCAAACTCCAGAAGGCCTTTCTAGAAAGACCAGAGTGGCCTGTAGCTCCCACGCATGGATCCGGGCTGATAGCCCGCCACCTGAGGAGGGAGGGAGCTGGCGGACTTGCTGGCTCCGCCTTTTACTGCTGTTGCGCAGCAGTCCCTGCAGAGCCTAGCACTGCAGAGTACAGCTGGTGTTTGTTCAACCTTGCCCCACCTCCTTGCTTATCTTAAAACTGCCATGTACCTGTGGCTTCTAATAAGCTTCATGCTCTTCTCAAACACGGTACCTCTTACGGATGCTGACAAAGCTTATTCAAATTTATGGTTAGTGCCTATAGGATGTTTTAAGTTGCTGGAAGAGTTGGAGAGGAAGAGTTCAATAACACTTAACAGCTTAAAAACTGCTTAATGTCATGGCTTTTATATAAAACTGTTTATGTAAAACAGTATATGACTCAACTTGGTAACCCATAAGTATTGACCTAAATAAACTAGGTTCTTGCTACTTAAATCTGATCTACAGCTTTCTGTGGATATAAATATCCTACAGAAATGCAGCACATCATTCTGTTCACTTGAGCAGTAAAAATGTAAATAGCATGCAAAGGTATGAGTCTGTTAATGATACACTCCAGACAATCCAAAATCTCTTAGGCTTCTATGGCGTGACCACCAGAATGCTTCCACATGAAAGACTAATGTTGAATTTCTGTTCTTGGCAGTGTTGCTGCCACCCTAGACTGTCTCCCCTTTTTTTCCTTTTTTTTAAAAAGAACCTGTGTGGGAATATGTCCTATAGCTACTGAAATTTGAACAAGTGGTGTCTATAACTGCTAATACTGTCTGCTCTTTAGAGGTTGTGCGGTAGTGTAGTCTTGATTCTTAGAGTAGGTGATACACAACACAGCTCAGTCTGAGAAATCCCTGATCATGGCCTTTATCTTGGGCTGTTGCTCTATTGTATGCATATTTTTTTGTAAGTGTCTTAGCCCTTTATGGTTGCTTGAGCAGCTAGCTTCTGGTTATTCTTCCTGTAACAGAAGTGAACTGAGTTAGTATGCAATATAGAAATTTAATTCAAACTGAAATTAGCAAAGTGGAAACTGACAGGTTGTATATATAGCCTTTTCTAATTACTTTGATGGCAGATAACTAATGTGTAGAGATGCCTTTGTGGGCACAGGTAATGACTGGAAATGTCTCGCTGTCAATATTGCAGTAATGATAAAAAGGTTGTTGCTGAAATAGTAACAGTAGGAACAAAACTAAAAAAGCAGTGTTGAACTTAGGCAGTGAGTATTTTTCCTCTTTTTTGGGGGCGGGGCTTGGCTTTTGTAGAGTACTGTTGGGTGAAGAGCTCAAGGAGCTTCCTTGAAGGAAATGCATGGCCTTGTAACTGCAACTCAATTGAAGCTATCCAGAATTTGAAGAATGGTCTGACTTGAAAACCTAGAGAAAGTATTTCTACCAAACACCTTTTGTGGTGTTTCAAAAGTAAAGTCCATTTTGGGTTTGGCCTTGAAGAGTGGGTGGGTTTTTTCATTGCTGTCAAATCCAGTTGATTGAAAGCTGCACAGAGATAGAGAAAAATGAGGTATAATCTGGGCTTTACCTGATACAGAAACTTGCACTGCTGAACCTTTCTCTAGTGGCCCTGTGAACTAATTTGTGCTACTTGAGTCTGTAGGCAACAGTCTGTCACATGGCTGCCCAGACTTTTTCCAAAGGGATCAATGAAATTACCAGTTTAGGATGAGGCTGCTAGTACTGATTATATGGACTCTGTTTTTTACAGCTTGGACATGAAGCTTTATGTTAATCAAGGAATGATCTAATTTTATAGAAGAGTATATTCTTTTGTAGTTAAAGCACTTTAACTTGGCAGAGGAGGTGAGTCTGCCTTAAATTTGGGATTGGAGGTTGCTGATGTACTTAGACCTAAAGTGCTTAATGTTAAAGCTGAGGCTAGTTTATCAAAGTAATTACTACAAGTAATCTGTTCTTGAGGGGTTTTTAAAAGCAATCTAGATGTACCTGTGTGCCTTGCGTTTGCTAGTGTTGCTTGGGCAATTGATACACATGGTAATCCATTATTGGGGTGTACCAGATATTGCAGTAGCAGGAAATGAGGACAGGCTGCCAGTTATTACTTAGCAAGCAATCCTGGTGACTTTTGAGCTGTCAGAACTATTTCAGAATGCTACAGATAAGTCCTGAAGATCAGCTACTCTATTAAGAAGCTTCTACAAGTCTCTTTGCCTTGAGCTTTTGCTACAGATATAATTATATTCTCTTTTATTGCAGGCTGACCAACTGACAGAAGAGCAGATTGCAGGTGAGGTTTTTACATTCTGTGTTGCTCTCTTACTTGACCTGGCACATCTCTTAATCCAGTGGCAGTCTGTGTTACACAAGATATTTAGCTTTCTTAGATACTAAAGAAGTATTGTGGAATGTCTTTTAATTTGTCACTCAAGTTTTAAAGGCTTATCTGCTGTAAAAGCACAATGGATATGGTGAATCTCACGTTTTGTTCTCTGGAATAGTTAGTCAATCCTCATAGCTCTACTAGCTAGTAGACGTGGAACTCTTGTGGGGTGGTTTCATTTTGTGGGGTTTTTGGTTTGTTTTTTTCTCTCGTGACTACAAAACTGTCTTAAGTGCAAACTGAAAAGGGGCTATGTGCAAACCTCTGCTGAAGACTTAGAATCTTGCTGTGCCCTTCTAACAGAAGGCAAAAAGAATTTGCTTTGTAGTGCCCCTGTCAGTAGGGGTGTTTCAGAGTGGCTGTTCCTCATGACAGCAGAGACTGGCTTCACGAGGTCAACCCTTGATACTCTATATTTGGAACTGCACTGTGTACTTGGACATAAGTGTTCTGTGCACTGTTCTGATGGTCTGGTGCTTGCTCTGAAATGCTTAAAGTGTGCATCTTTTATATCTTAGTATTGTTCCCCTAGCAATGGTTTCTGTGCACTAACTGTCTTACCGGTGACTAAAAGTTCTGGTTACCATGTCTTCCTATTCATGCAGACTGCACAAACAAACAAGTATGTGTCACTGATTTCAACTTCAGTAATTGGTGTGACTTAAAGCTGGTAATGCAGAAATCAGCTTTGCCATGGACATTCAAAAAGTTAATGTTTTCGATTTGACAAGTGCATAGTATTAATACTAGAAGGTCTTAGTGTGTCTGTCATGTGAAATTATTTTGGAGAGTGTTAGGGTTCTGCTAATTGTACCAGGTCAAGCATACAAATAACAGCCTCTAAGATGTGTTGGTATTTAACTACAGTGTAGCTCTTGAAGACACTATGTTAAACAGAAGAGTCATAATGGGCTATTTTTTTACCATAATTGCCAAATTCTAAGTGTAACAACATTCTTCTGTAGCTTTTAGACTTTGAGAGTTAAAGCAACTTTCTGGAGACTAATTATGGTTTTGTGGAAAGTCCTTAGTCTATTTACTTGTTGCCATGGCACAGTCTTATGAGTGAGCACAAGCCAAATCTAGTTCAACTTGGAGGTGATTTTTTTTTCCTCAAAGTGGCCTACATATCTTAAGGGGTTTGTGATCAGTTTAGTTGGATCAGGCTTTATTAACTGTCACTGCTGTCTTTTCAATAATGGTTCATTGTTCCAGTTCCTAACTGTAGAAGCTTTATTAGCTGATGTAGCTGGTTATGAAATATAAACAGGAAGCTTATTAACACTACCTTAGGATTAGTGCAAATGTTAGCTGTTCAGTAATAGTATAGTTCTCAGCCAAATGTGAGTATTAATAAGCTTGTTTTACTGGAATTGAGGGCTTTCATCTGTGCAGAAAGACTACAAGTATAACTTAGTGTTGGTATCCAGTGTAAAGTGACTCGCTCTTTCATTTCAGCTATATTTCATGAAGTGAAATATAGCTTGCAAGTAAGCCATAAACCTCTGATGTGAAGCCGTAAGAGCACTGCTTGTCTGTTAGGGAACCCTCCCTATTACTTAGGAAGTGTTGCAGCTCTCTAAGCAGTCTGCTTAGTTCTGCTGTTGAGTGAAGGCCAGTGTCTTGCATGAGAAAACTGTTAAGAGTTTGTATGTCTGGCCCATGTGTTTTTAAAGGCATTTGAGTCCCCTACCATTCCATTCATCTTATCTAAAGATACCTAGGGCTTGATTTGAGGGGAGGCTTAAGAATGAAGTACTCCAAGGTATAGACAGTTTTGTCATGGGTAGCAGTGAAAGACTTCAGAGGTTTGTTCATATGAAAGGTTGATGGGGTTTTTTTTTAAGCTGAGTAGGTACAGAATGTGAATGCTAGTTGCAGCTGCTTTTATCAAGACTAAGTTGACAAGATAAATGGGTATCACTGAGTGTTACATTAAAAAAGATATATAAGTCTGGGCCATCTGGTGTGGGTTGTTGGGATGGGGGTGGGGGCGGCGGAGGGGGAATTTGAAGGTGCTTTTGTCCCAAAGCAGCTTGTCTAGTGAACTATGCTTCCTTCTACAGGATCTTAGAGATCTAAATGGGCTCTCTGAACAAGTGTAGGTCTATGTATGGTGTGTGTTTGTGCCTTGTTCCTCCAGTGTGCTGTAGTTCACTGTTGGGGATCTGACCACAAGAGTTATTTAAAATTCATTTCATGGTGGAAATAGTAATGTTTAAGTGTTCAGCTCCTGGAAGCTCTGAAGAGAACAATTGACATTCTTCCATAAAAGTTCCAGACATAGCTGCCTAAATTGTGAGTGGGAATGGTAGTTCTAGTTCACTGAACAATTAGGTCACTGAAGACTGCCACTTCATCTGGAAGAGTAATGTGATGCAGAGATGCCTCGGAAGCTATTGTTAAATAGAACATTTTGAGCTGGTGTTAGAGCTCACATTCTGTTGGACTAACATTTCTTTCATGGGGCCTAGAAGTGGTCTGTTCCCTTGATGCATTGTGCTTTTCAGAAGGAAGGGAACGCTGAAACTTTGTAGGCTGGTCTGAAGATGAGTGGTTCTGCTGGCACTATCCTCAGTTTTCTGGTGGTTTAGCCTTATCTAGGATAAAAGGGAATTTTCATTTGCTGTTTGATATGGAGGAATGTTGAATCAAGGGAGGATTTGCTTTAGGTGCTACCTGGAGTCATGAAGTGTTTAAGTGTGGAGGGTGTGTTTTATAATCTTATGTTGCAGGAAGCCAGAATTGTGTTAGTTGCTCGCTGAACTTGAGTACATAGCTGCCTTCACTGGTGATTGCTGCAAATCCTCCGAGGCGGTGGTAGGTTGTTCTTGTTCTAAACCGTCTGCGTAGGCTGTTACTCCTTTGTTCTAATTACTGTAGGTGGTTCCTAGAAGTGGTTAAAGAGGAGGTATTTTAATTATATTCATAACTTGATTCAGCATTTCAAACAGGAATATGCTGTTTTGGCACACTTGACTTTATAGCTATGATTTACAGCTGGTTGTTTCTTAGCCTACAGCATCTTTGAGTATAAGAAAGGTAGAGGTGTCCTACAAGTGGTTCATTTCAAGTGTACAGAATACACCACTGAATAGTCCATGTTATAAAAAGTATTTGAATTTTGTGTTAAAAATAAATGTTTTAAAAACCCCACCTTTTTCTGAGCAGGGTTATTGCAGTACTGGGAAGTCTGCTTAATGTTTGGGCTAGTGACAGTTGATCTTCAAGCTAAGGACGGAGTGGTTAACAGCTAAACATTTTGACTAACCCTTGAGTACCTAACTCCTGATGAAAACTTAATGTTCAATGTTTGAGGTCCTTCCTGATAGACAACAAACTTCTCTATGGGATTTAACCCTATAGCCTTCTCTTCCCTGGTGTAAAACTTTACTGCTAATAAACCTACTTGTTGCCTCCAAGCTAATTGAAACTAGCCCCAAAGACTTCAGAAGTTACTATAGGTACAGGTTATAGCTGCCTTGGATAAGTCTGGTTTTGCTCTGATTATTCTGTGCTGAACTGTGAGAGTTGGCTTTTGGAATGCTTCAAACTGTTAAGATGCAGAAGAGGTTTTTTTTCCTGGATGGGAGTCTACTGTGGCTCTGATATTATAGCTGTATTCATGAACTATAAAAAGCCTGTTTTTGTAGTTGCATTTTTAACATTTGTCAACTTGAACTCACCTCAAATATTAAGAGTATGAAATGGATGAAGCAAGACTTCATGCAGTTCATGTGAAAACATGACTTTTTACTGTGACCATTCTGGTCTGGGAAACTCGCCATCTGGAAATCTGGCTGCTTGGAAATATTGAAAAATTAATTCTTGGGAGTATTTTGGATTCAGGAGTATCCTTGAGCTAACAAGGTCTCCAGAGGTGTGATCCTGTGTGCCTTGAAAGCTGTAATAGGATCTGAACCACATAAGGGAATAGATAAGTTTTTCATGTTTAACTCTAATTTGTATGAGAGCTACTACAGTCCAGTGAGCTAGTTAAAGATGTGTGGCCAAGACAAAGATGGCATGGATTAAAACCAACTCCATTTTTGGACTGGAAAATGAAATAGTTTATAGTAATTCTGGGTACATTACAGCCACTGTAGGTGGGTTAGGAGGTAGCCCTGAAACAGTTAAGCAGTTGTACAACTGTTTTTGACTGGTTCTGTGAAAGCTGTTTCAGGATACACTAGGGTTGAAGTAATTTTCTGAGCAGCTCTAGTGACTTTCCTCTTTGAACTGCTGGTGGGAGTTGTGTGTATATATATAAATTGAAGGACCGTAGAAGCCCAGTGGGGAAAGAGCTCAGTGAAGTTCCTTTTTAGCTAGTTAGGGCCAAATGTTAAGACCTGTATGTGATACAAGGTACTGCAGCTTCATGTTAGCATATGCAATTCAGACTTGAATGTCCAGTGGAAGTGAGCTACAATGAGAATATTTTTAGTTTGGTCTGATTATACCACTTTTCTATTGACTTGTCTTCATTGGTAATAGAGGGGCAATTAAGATGTAGCATTTGTATTTTTCACCTTCCTCAATTTCTTTTCTCATGAGAACAGTTCCTGTTGAGGATAATGGGTCATTCTAGTTGCAGATAGAAATTCTTTTCAGCTCTGTATTGAGGACCCCTATTAAAGACAGAAGTATTCCAACATTTCTTACTATCTGAAATGAACCTTCTGTCTCAGGCCAAAATATGGTTGGTCGGTAGACTAGTGGGCCATTTTCCAGATGCCGGTGCTTCCATATTGGCATTATAATTACAGGAGATTGAGCAGTATACCAAACTTTTTCTTAAGAGAATGAAATCGGGTTTTGTGATTTATAACAATAAGCAGCAATGGGATCTTACGTGATTATGTAAACCTAACGTTTCAAAGCTGAAAGGATTAACTCCTTTTTTGTTGCTGTACAGAATTCAAAGAAGCTTTTTCACTATTTGACAAGGATGGTGATGGTACTATAACTACAAAGGAGTTGGGGACAGTGATGAGATCGCTTGGTCAGAACCCCACAGAAGCAGAGCTACAGGATATGATCAATGAAGTAGATGCTGATGGTAAGATTTTACTTATTAGTGACTAATATTAAAGTGCCTAAAACATGTTTTTTCTAACAAAGTAACTGTCTTGCAGGCAATGGCACAATTGACTTTCCAGAGTTCCTGACAATGATGGCAAGAAAAATGAAAGATACAGATAGTGAAGAAGAAATTAGAGAAGCGTTCCGTGTGTTTGACAAGGTACTAAATTTACCTTTAACAAATATTTATTACAGAAACTCAGTCTGACTTCAGTGATCTTCCTCACTGAACTAAATGCTCTCTGCAGTCCTGTCATCTAGAGCCTCTAGGTTAACTGGTCACCCTAAAGCTCAGTTTACTGTGGTACTGTACCTGAAACTCATCCAAGTCATTGTGATAGTAGTAGGTGACAATATTAAGCTATAACTTGCTATAATATTAAAATGCTTGTACAAGGCTGGTAGGAAAATTGCTTAAATATGTAAGTCTTTTAGCAATTTAGACTATGTGAAAGATTTAAATGAGTCTAAAGTTACCTTCTTAAGCAAGATGCACTTAAAAAAATATGATTTTACGTACCTTGGGGCGTGGGGAGGGAAAAGCCAGTTGAGAATTAGTATATGCTCGTACTCCAATATCTGGTGTTGTAATAATGAGGGTGGAATATGTAGAAGTGGTCTCTGAAGGCCTTGTCGTTTTATGCTGCAGTCCTGTGAAACAGGTGAATAAGTAGCAGCTTCTGTTCCAAGAAATATGTGCTTGAACCAAACAGTCACATGATTGAATATATATCTATCATGTAAAAAGGTCGCAAAAGGTACTTATTTTATCTGTTATTAAAAAATGTTTTGGGATAGGACAGCCAAAGCAGACTGTATTGGATAAGTTGTTAAAATGTCTTCAGTACTGTCCAGAATCTTAGTCTTAAGTTATGCTTATAGCTGTCATTTGCTTTGTGCAAATGCTACTGATTAAAGCTATTCTAGCTTCTTAATGTTCAACTTCTGCAATATTCTTAGGTGGTTAAGCCTTAGACAAGTCTATTCCAGTCTTCCTTTTTTCCCCTCCCAGGATGGTAACGGTTACATTAGTGCTGCAGAACTCCGTCATGTGATGACAAATCTTGGGGAGAAGCTAACAGATGAAGAAGTTGATGAAATGATTAGGGAAGCAGACATTGATGGTGATGGTCAAGTAAACTATGAAGGTAAGGAATTGTTAACCAATATCTTTTTCTATGTAGGTCTCTTCATGATGCTGACTGTAGATGCTGATAGCCACACCAAGTTTAAATAGGGCAATGATCAGATGAGATCTTCTCAGTGTTCTTTTAAGCTGATGGATCTCAATATGTACATTGTGTGCCTCTAAGTAGGTTTGAGTGGAGTATTGCTACCTTTGTGCCACAGGCAAAAAATTACTATTAGCTGTGCAATGTGGGAAATAACTTTCTAAATGTCTACTGACCATTAGAAGAATAAGGAAGCTAGCAGAGATGTCCACATACTGTTCATACCATTCTGTTGACTAATGAATGTTGATCTGACTGTAGTATGTCACTTCTTTATTAATGCTTTTAAAATTACTAATTAAAGGGGAGCTCTCTAAAATATGCAGACATTTCAAGACCTTTAGAAGACCCTGTAAATTCACATAAATCAGCTGCCAGCAGTAGCGTAGTTTTCTTCCTTTTGTTTTGGCATTGAAACTTAAATGAGTTCATGCAATTAGGAGGTGTCCTGTTAGCTGATTGTAGCTCAGAAGCATTAAGCTTGTTTTAATTTCAATTTTCTGAACATTTTAGAGTAGAACTATGGTATTTTCAGATAAGACCCTTGTTCTGAGGTCTAAGTGGCTTGCCTTCTAAGACCTTTTTGGTTGTGGCCTCAGGATGAGCCACTCATCTAAGTGGAAGTGTTTCTACGAACAAGGCTGCTGCTCCATAACTGTATTTGAATAGACCGCTTAGAGGATGACACTAGAGAGAGTAGGCATCCCTCTTTGTTTCCAGTTGCCCTTTTGAAGGTTTAGTAACCAGTTAAGTCCTTTTATGTTCCAAGTTTCTCTTTGTTACTGTACCTGAAACTGTGGTTCAGCAAGATAAGGATAGAATCCTGTTTTGTGGGATCTAACTTACCAGTGTGCTGTGAATAAGCCATGATTCAGTAGCATAAAGTGTGTCAGGCAAAACAGTAAGACTTGAGCTATTCTGCATTGAAAAACAAAACAAAAATGAAAACCAGCACAATGTCTTGCTTTTACACCTGTGTGATTGTCACTTCAGCACAGTTTCTGCCGTTCTTAGTCATTCTTCGCTACCCCAACTCTAAGTCAGTGGGCACCTAAGGACCCTGCAGTGTTTTATTTTGGAACGTAGGCTATTCCCCGAGTCACTGCAGGACCAACTATTTTCATAGAAGTAAAAGCCTCCTATTTTTAATGGCAAGAGGCCTCTAGGTGTGATTGGTGTAAAAGGAGACTGTTGCGAAGATGCTTTTTTTTTTTTGAATGTAACTGCAAACTTAGTTTTCAGAAACAGTGTTCAGCACTAGTAAGGCAGATGACTTATCAGATCTTGCGGCTCAGATTTTTCTCTGAATAACTTCTCTGCAACTCTTTCCTTTACAGAGTTTGTACAAATGATGACAGCGAAGTGAAGACGTTGTACAGAATGTGTTAAATTTCTTGTACAAAATTGTTTATTTGCCTTTTCTCTGTTTGTAACTTATCTGTAAAAGGTTTTTCCCTTACTGTCAAAAGAATATGCATGTATAGTAATTAGAAGGCCATTCCTCCATGTTTTTCTCCTTTATCTTACTGTCATTGTTCTGATTTTTGGAAAATTGATCTAAGTAACAAATGTTGCATGTGGCTTACTCTGGATATTTAAGCCCTTCTGCACATCTAAAGTTAGATGGAGTTGGTTAACTGAGGGAACATCTGGGTTGTCTGTTTAAAAATAAAGTAGCTTTCTTTAGAAGACTTGGGTATGACTAGTGTAACAAGTTACATGAAGTAAGCTAGGGTTTACCATGCATTAGCAATTCCTTAGTTAAAATGACATGCTGGCTCTATCTATTTCTTCAGTACATACAGGAGCTTATTCCACTTAACTGTGATGGACAATAAGGACTCTTGAAGCTAACTGCAGAATAAAACCATGTGAATAGTATATATATGTGGCTAATGCACTGTAAAAAAAAATTTCTCCTAGCTTATTTCACAGTAACTTGTTTGTGGCCATACCTGTAACATGTTGTTGAAATGTGGAGTCTTAACCGTTGTGGACGATTGACAGTCAACAATATGAAACTTAAGTTGCACTAATGCAAAACGGGTGATTTATCCAGGTACTCGTACACAAGTTTTTTTTGTACTGCTGGTCCTGTACCAGAAAACATTTTATCCTCTTGTTACTATGCTTTTTAAACTTTGTTTAGCCACTTATTTTCAAAAATCTGCTTATGGCACGATTTGCCTCAAATCCATTCCAAGTTGTATATTTGTTTTCCAATAAAAAATTACAATTTACCCATACTGTTTCAATGTATCCTTGAGTTATTTACAGGAATTGTTCAATACAGTTGCTGCTCTGTGTTTCAGTATGTAGCAGTTTGGTTTGCTTATGCAATGGATTGGCTGTCTTAAAATAGCTTGGAAGGTGAAAACTTAGTCCTTAAATTCTGGCCCTTAATAGTATTGTTGACTTGAAGAAGCTTTCTTACTAGTAGTTTAAAATGTATTTTACAGTCTTGTGTGGAGCTTGGTGCTTCAATAAACTTACCGTAGTGACTGGCTATGCCCACTATCTGTAGACATTGTGAACCGGATGTTGACCTAGTTCAATAGTTGACCTAAAATTAAAATTCCTTGTTCAGACAACTAAACCTGTTTGCTTTCTTTTAATTATTTTGGAGTTTATTCCCGGTCAGCTACTACATCATGGGGGTAATTTAGTCTCACACCTGGACTTTACTGAAGCCACCATATCTGAGTTGCTGTTCAGGATGCAGTCACTTCAAAGTACAGAAGGAAAACAGTCTGGCTGTGCTAACAAGCATGATGGTGCTTCTAGCACTAGGGTTTTTATCATGGTTTAAAGTTGGGGTTGTGTTAAAGCAGAAAAACCTGTCTTTGTCTAAGGACAAATCCAAGACCTCGAAAGAATTCTAGAGACTGTTTGTGTTGCTTTCCTCTGTACTCTTCCAGCAAGAACTCGAGTGATCTTATATATGGTTATTGTTACTGGGGATTCTGGTTACCTTTTAACAAAGCATTGGCCCCTGCATCTGGTTACCCTCCCTGGTCCCACCAGAGCAGTTACCTGATGTTTTAAAACCATTTTAATATTATACATTTTCACTGTAATTGTAAGTATCTCGGATTAGGACAGCTGATAACCTGATTTCAGAAACACTTGATCATGTGTCTGTGGTCAGTGATGTTAAAGCCTGCGCCCCGCCCAAAGGACTATAAGCAGCTCTGATGGTTTGCCAAAGGAGGCTTGTCAAAAAGCATTGAAATTACCAGCATCAGAATGCCTTGGAATTGTTGTTTGCACACTGGCAATCTGTTTTGGGAATGTTGTGCAGTCAAATATTCTAGCAGTTAGGGTTTACCTTCTGAAAAATGAGTGATGGAACAAACACTTCCTATCTGGTCTTCATCCTGTGGCTTGGGAGCCTGGGGACAAGATAAAACTGCTTAAACTGGCACAGTGAGGAGAATTTGACAGAACCATCAGAACAAACACTTGAGATCCTGAATTGCAGGAGCATTGGAAATGTCAGTTTTGAGGTAAGTATTGCAAACGAGGATCTGACAAGAATTCGTATTTGCCAGTCTGGTGTCTTGACTTTCAGTAGGTTGGGAATTTGCCCGTCCCAGTGTTGTCTTCTACAACTCGGCATGCATTTGGAAGCATCTGACTACAAAGTAAAATGGAGAAGCTCTTGTTACAAAAGATGACTCTGCAAAGATAATCACCTTTCATAAAATGAATGGGTGAAGAAAGTGTGAATGTGGCCATCTTTATTTACTGTCACTTTAGTCTCTTCCTGACAATATTAGGGCACAGGAATCAAAGCTGCTGGTTTTGTTTAATGTAAAGTCTCGTATTCTCTAAATGAAATGCGTGATGTCTAGGTCAATACTGTAGTGTTGTAGCCCTGTTTACATCGTACATCAACAGCAGAATGGGGGCGATGCTTTTCAGTACTTCCTGCTAGTGGAAGAATGTCCCAGTGGAAGAATAAGGGTCACAGAGCACTGGAACAGGCTCCCCAGAGAGGCTGTGGAGTCTTCTTCCCTGGAGATTTTCAAAACCCACCTGGATGCGTTCCCTTGTGACCTGTGCTAGACTGTATGGTCCTGCTCTGGCAGGGGGGTTGGACTTGAAGATCTCCAAGGTCCCTTCCAACCCCTGACACCCTGTGATGCTGTAATATCCTCTGAAGCACAGTCTGTAGAGAAGCATGGTGGAAGCTAATGGCATCAATTGTGAGAATTTAAACCTTTTGGCTGAGGTGCATTTGCAGGTGCTTTTGTTACTGAGAAACAGGTAGTCCTTGGATCATGAAGGCAGATTTCTGGGAATGTGTGCATGTAGGAGTAGGGTGAAATTTAAAGTTCAGCTTCTGGTAGCTTGCAAAGATACTACTTCTCTTAAATACAGTGGAGGTTTTTACATTCTATACTAGCAAGAACAAAAAGTTCCATGGTCCAACACTGTGGTAAAAAAACCTGGTGGTGCTGTTTGATTCTAAACTGGGGAGCAAGACAGGAGATCTTGTACCTAAAGACTACTTGCTGTTCCTGTAATGTATAGCTGTAGGGGGAGATCCTATCAATGTGTATACAAACCTGATGATGGGAACAAATGGAGACAGATTCATCTCAGTAGCACCTGGTGGTAGGACAAGAGGCAGTGGGCACAGATTTAAAAATAGGAAGTTGTATTTGAACAGACCAACACTTCTACTGTGAGGGTGGTGGAACACCAGTTGTGGAGTATCTGTGCAGATTCAAAACCCAGCTGACGAGGTGCTGGGCAAGTGGCTGTAGGTGACCTTGCTTGAGCAGGGTATTGGACCAGGTGATCTCAAGAGATGCCTTCCAATCTAAATGATTCTATGGAGTGAAAGTGCCCCTGCTAGCTTCCTAGGCTTACCCTATTGTGGCTTTTCACAGGAAAAAGTTTTGTAGTAGCTTGCTACAGCCTGATTAAAAGTTTAGAGTACGTTTCTAACCCATTCTAGCACTGTTAGAAGACACTGTACCTGAAGGCTGTGAGCTGTCCTGAAAATGAATACTGTCACCTGTAGCTGTGGAACTTTGGTGGGGTAGTATAGTGCTGGATGAGGCGTTAACAGTTGGGAAGCTTGCAGCCTGTTAGGATGCAACTAATAAATTAGGGACAGCTAATGGATAAAGGGGACAGTAAGTGAGGATTAGGAGCCTGCTAATAAGACCAGTGTAATTATTTGAGAGACTGTAGATCAGAAGGTAGATGAGCATCTAATTCAGGAGTACAGCTGATGGACCCCAGGGAGGTAATGCAGACAAGAGTGTTTAGTTACCAAAATAAGGCCATTGGTCTCTCACTGCTGCAGTTGAGCCTGTAGACAGCTCAGTCTGCTGCATCAGTGGTCCCTCTCCGGAATGCTTTGTTAACAACCTGGGTGCAATGAGTAGCTTTCTTACATTTCTAGGTATCACTTCTATGACTTTATTTCTGGGACAGTAAACTGGTCCATTTATGCTGTTAAACGTTTAAACTTGTGTTAGGAAGGGGAGTTCCTGTAGTTCAGGATAATCATCTTTGGCCATTTTCCGTGGGAGTGATTGAGAAATACTAGGGAGCTTTTAAATATTCTGTAAATACTGCATTTAAAAATGGCTTTTTCCACTGAAGTCTTCATGTTGTAATGGATACTTAAGTGAATTAGAATGAAACTTCCTCACTGTCCAACAGTAGATGTTTCAGTTAAAAATGTTTTTGGTTTAGTAAAACTTCTGTAAAATTGATTCTTCAAAAGCAATCTTTTCCCAAGTGAGAATAGTAGGTTTTAATTGAAATTGAGGACTCATTTCTAGCTGCTCATTACAAAAATCCTTCCTATGGCTTTTTTTACAAGTATACTGCATTCATTTCAGTGTCTTGAACTTGAGAGTCCCAAGATACTATTCAAGGAATTGCACAAAGATCTAGTGCACCTGGAGTACCTTAGGATGAGATTCAAAGGGTATGGAAAATTTGGTAAAGATGACTAATAGCCCAAAGGCAAAGCCTGCAAAACTGGCTGGATGATAGGATACAGTAACTCTTACACCTAATAACATCATGAGTTTTAGTAGGCTGTTGAAAAATGGGTCTGTGTTTTACTGGGTGCTTTATGTATGCAGATTAGCAGATAGCTCCTGCTCTAAGATCTTGTCATGTGAACAGGACATGATGTAGTGTCACCTAATGACACTAGCATGCTGCCTGTTGGCTTTTTTTATTAGGAGCTGACCTGGAAATAGGAGTGAAAGAAAGGGGACAGATTAAGAGAGGATGAAAGAATATAAAATTAGGAGAACAGTATGGGATGAAAAGTAAATTTGATGCAAACATCTAAACTGGTGCAAGACAAAGTCCAACACTACTCTCTGAATGATACCAAGACCCTGAGGCTGGAGCCCCTGGCTTGTTCCTGTAGGCTGTTCTCAAATGGCAAGGGTGGTAGAGTTTGATAGGTTTCCAGTGTGTCCCACAGCTGGAATAGAGTATTTAGATTGTTCCAACTGCATTATCTTCATTTTGCAGATAAGACCTTTGGGTAGGCATGTACTTGCTCTGAAGTTAAAACTTCCCTCTTAGTAAACCAGTACTTTTATCAGTAGTAACTGTCACCTTCATTGGAAAAGGATATCGGCTCTCCATTCACTGTCCCTTCCTTGGTCACTCAGCTTGCCATCATCTTGTGGTGCTGGATGGTTCCTCCTGTGATAGGGTGAGCTTACCAAGGCAGGGAAGGGATTCGCTTCTCTTCTGTGTCTTAGCCCAGAGCTCAGCTTAGTTTTCTGTTCTGTCACTACAGCATTATGTCCCTGGTTCTGCATCACCTTAAGGTGCTTGGGGAAGGGAATTTCTACTAACTTTCTAGATCAGCAGGATTGTAGAAGAGTTGTCTGTTTCTGAAATGTAAGCTATTTCTTTAAGCTGAGAATTTTTTTTCCCACAAAGCTACAATAAACTGCTACTGAAATAAAAGGAAAAGAAAAAAGGTTCAGATCCACCCCCTCCCCTTCCTCCCAAGCTGTTAATTGTGAAGCATTAGATGACTAGGAACCCCGGGAAGGCTGTGGGGTTTCTCAGTTCCCTCTATTTCTAAGGTGTTTAAGCCTCTGAAAACTATTAACTTTTTTCTCTTAATTAGCCACTGTTGTTCTAATAAATAACTAAAATTGAAGCCTTTGAAGGAGACTTTTTTTGAAGCTCCCTCTGTCTCGAGTGGAAATACAGAGTGTCTTGTTGCTGCCAAATCATTCCCACAGAATAGGAAAACATAACTCAAGGTCTACTCTAAAGCTCTGTGGTCAGTGTGGTCTTTACATTGATTCAAAAGGCTTCGCATATACTTAAATCTGAATGGATTAGGATGTGTGGAAAAATTCCAATCATTTGGAGTTGATTTACAAAGCAGTATCTGGAATTTTTTCCTTTTTAAAAATATGGTAGAATTAAGATCAACTACATAAGTGATTTACATTTTCACCTCTGAGAACTGGGCATTTTTCCATGGAATTCACATTGGCATTTATTAGCATGTTACACTTTTAAAAGCTGCCAAGATAAAAAGTGTGGGCTTGAAATGGGTTATGATGCCCAGGCAAAACACCCAGGGAAGTAATGTGTCTGCTAGCTTTTCCATCCTCTTCTACCCTCACATTATAGCCTCATAATTGGATTGATGCTAGGGTGCAGGGAAAATGCAGGCAGTGGCTTCCACTAAAACTGTTTAAAATCCTTTTGCTGTTTTTTACTGGGCTTTGGAAGAAATGCTACTGAAAAATCTCCTTTACTTTTGGCAGCTTTTTATTTCCCTTGAATTTGCTCATGTTCTACCCATCCCTAAGAAAGCCTTAGATAAGGAGACACATCTTCACATACCCTGAAGAAATCTCATGTGCTCTAAACTGCAGGTCCCTCACAGAATGGCCCAGATTGTCATGCTGTAGATTCATCACTTTATCTGGCATAAATTATGCTTGAGGATGGGTTTTGTTGCCAAGGTTCTGATAAATTTGGCTATTGGGAAGAGGCATAAAAAGCTTTTGCTCTTATTGAAGAGTAATCTTTACTGCCTAAACAATGAAGGGGGGGGTAATCATGTTGGGGGGAAGGCTTCCTACTGATGGTCCTTACTTTCTTGGTGGCCTCTGCTTAAAGATAAGTCTGCATGTTTTCAGTTAAAAAACAGAAAAACAGTCATTTGCTAGTGAGGCAGATTGGAAGCATCTACATCAATCGCAACACCTTATTTCTCATCTGCATCTGAGAGAAAAGTACCACCTTGCAATCTGTCTGAAGTGTAGGCAGGCAGCTATTGAGGTAATTTGCTGAATAGTCTTAAGCAAGCTGGCAGTTTTCAGAGAACATCTGACGCAATTACATTTTATATCGGAAGTGTGGGGAGAAAATGTATCCAATAGTTAACTGCATCTGTTTATTACTTTCTTCAGCCTTCTCTTCTGCACCTAGCCAAAGTAGGATGCTTTCACCAAAAATGCTGCTAGTTGTACCCATTCACTGTTACCATAGTAGGATGAAAGGAGACATGTTGAATGGTATCCTCCACTTCAGTGCACTTTGTTTACTCGGAGATGAGGCAGACCTTGCCTAGCCGAAAGGCAAAATTTCACTGCTGACCTAGTATACATCTGAGGAACGCTCTCAAGCCTTTCCAGACAAGAGGTTTCACTTAGCCTGTAAACATGTCTATGGCTCTGGATTGATTATTTCAATAATTTTAATGAGAATCCACTCTTCTCTATTTTTAATAATTTAAATGTTTAAGCAGTTAGGATTCAATATTGGTTTATGCTTTCATCAGTCTGACTAACTTTAAATTAAAGAGAAACTGAAATGAGTTTACGTTTCCAATATGCCTTTAGAGAATAAACTAAACAAGAAACTCAACTTACCTTCTTCATCGGCCAATGCTAATAGCAGGTAATTATGCAATATGAGATTTTCAAGTCCAGCCCAACTGGGTGAACCCCACACACAGTTTTAAAAGAGAAAGCAAAGGGTAACATTCTATGATTCTATCAGGAAACCAAAAGCTAGTATCTTGCTACTGGGTGCTTCTGCCTACTTTCTTCCTACTTTTGTAGATTTGATAGGGAAAATGCTAGCAACCTACTCACTTAAAGATACCATGAAAAATCCCAGCATCTTATGTTTTAAAGACAAGGTAAGCATTTATGTAGATATGTACATGGGAGAGAAACAATAGCTCTGGCTCACTGTCAGTTTAAGTGGATGAAGTCTCTAGAGATCACTATCATGTAGAGAATGCGTGACCTGTATTGTCTACTTCACCTAAGCTTTAAAATATGTTCATCAGAATATTTTGCTTTTGCATTTTCACAATTATTGTATACAAGTATTTTTTTTTTATTCTCCCCAATTAGAGATTTGAGTGGTATAGTCAAAACTCTCTTATCTTGTAATACTTGTCTTGTTTTCTCAGTTCTTGTTACCAGTCTCCCCTTTGTGGATGTAAGTAATCCCCAAATCTGCACATTCAACTTTTTAGCTTTTTTTTTTTTTTCTGTGAGGTTTATAGTTTAGTGGACTTGGCAGTGCTGGGTTGATGGTTGGACTCTGATCTTCAAGGTTTTTGTCCAAACTAAACAATTGTATAATTTTATGAAAAGCACAGCTGCTGCTTCTTCCTCATCTTGTTTTCCTGCTCAAAATATAGAGCTGCTGGTTTTGTTTGAACTGCAGCAATTCTGAAATTTTCTGGTCCACAGTTACTCTGCTGTGATAACTTTATCTTGCCAACAGAGCTGCTCTTAACTCTGTTGCTCAGAAGCTGTCTTCTCTGTATCCTCTTGTCTAGTATGTCTGTCCTGAACCTCTACCCTTGAGACAGCATGGGGAACAGGACACTGTCTAGTATGCTAGGTACCCAGCAACAAAGCTCCTCACCTCTTGAACAGAGCTTTCACTGAAGAGGTAAAGCTTAGAAGGTTGTTCAGGTCACCTTCAGAAGACCATTGAATCTAGCCTATGTAAACCTGTGGCCAGGAAGAAAACAGCCCCGGTTCCAATCCGTAACACTGTTCCTGACGCATGTATATTCTAATTCACTCGTTTTGGGGAGGGTCTGTCTTCTCTGATAACTTACTGCCCCAAAGCAGACCTTAGCCAGGAGACCCTTTTCCAGACTCACTTTGCTCTCTGGCACAGCACAGCAATCTCAGTGATGTGGGGATGAAAACAAAAATGGCATGCGACTTTTGAGCCATTCGGTTAAGGTACCTGGCAGCAATGAGTCTGACAGGCTCAGCTTAATTCAATTGTCTGAAGGTGGTTTTGGATTTTTGTTGTCTATAATACTTCCCAGTTTTGCTCAAAGAGTTAAGGATTTAATTTTCATACTAAGCTGTGTGTGTTTTCCCCCAAAAAATCCTTCAATTAATAATTAGCCTTCAATAAATAATTAGCCTAACATAAATATTTTTCCACTATTCAGAGCAATTTTCTAAGGTTATTCAGTTATGGCTAACATTTTAAAAAAGCAGTGGAGCCTCTGCTTTATGGAGAACTGTACTTAAGCAAGATCAGAACCTTGAAAGATGCCTATGCAAAATGAATGGCCATATTTGTGAGTCGCATTCTACCTTCAGCTCCACCATATTGTTGTTCTCTGATGTGTGTAAGTCTGGAAAGCATCAATAGCTTGAAGGTCCTATCCTTGTCCTGCCTCTGCTGATTTATTTCCCCCCCCCCCCTTCAGGGTATTAACACTATACCAGGACAGTAAGTACTTGGCTTCCCTCCAGCTCCCACGTTTGCATGCAAGTAAGTAAATCAGATGAAAATAACATGATAGGAAAAATGACTTACGTATTTCAACACTGAAGCACACCTGTGACTCCCATTTATACACTTCAACCAAAGGCCCCTGAAGTCTCCTGTTAATTTCAGTGGTACATGGATCAAGCCTTCAGTATCTTGACCATAAAGCAATTAAGTGAGCAATTAACTTGAGTAATAGGTTGAAGCCTGTGCTGAAAGTCAAGGATAGACTTTGCTGAGCTGGGACTTAAACAGTAATTTACATTAGAGGCTATCCCTGTTCAGTATCTGAAAAGTAGGACTTCTGGTTCTGTGGACACGCAGCCCCAGTATATACCACTGTGGTTACAGATCTCTTCGACCAGAGCTGTTGAAAATCCAAACACTTTGAAGAAGAAAAAACACTCTGGCTTGCTTGTTTCTGCCCAGTCATGTACACAGGTTCTTAATTTTACAGTAAATTTGATTACACTGACTGAGGGCATTCGTAAAGAAAAACAGTTATTTTGAAGTAAAAACTGATAGAAACCATTGAAAACCCCAACCAAGCAAGAACAGCAACAACAACACCAAAAATCTAACAGTGATGATAGTGCCTCAACTCATGGTAATTGCTGCTTTTTAAAAGTCCAGGCGGTTTGTTTTGTTCTACTGTTCAGAGGTCCTCAAAAATTTACTTCACTCCAGTAAATACTATGCAAATGAGTATTTCCACTAATAAAATATTCATGGACATCTGAGATGCAAAACCTGTACATAAATTGCCATAATGTTGGCTGAGGCGTAGAAGCCCTATGTGTGACCTGAGCACAGGCGAAGGAATTCGAATCAGCTTAGCCCTCTGGATGGTCAGCTCAGCTAGTGCTGTGACGGGCTGCTGCCTTTGAATAAACTCACTTGCCGGAGACTAGAGATGCTGATAAATGAGATCCAGGGAATCTTTCTGTGGTAGCCTTTTCCCCCACTTATTGACTGTACTCTTGTGGAGGCTGCCCGTTTTCACAGCAAAACCTGCAGAACAGAATATGTGCCCCACCTCCGCTGCTTTATTGCCACAGTCTGCTCCTTACTTTAAACTGCAGGTGAAGGAATATTTAAGTAAAACCAATCAACTTCACAGGGAAGCTGTTGAGCCACTGACTATATTCTCTTATTTTATTTCACTATGAGCATGTCATCTGCAAATATGGGGATAGTAGCTCCTTAAGTTAGTGCAGAAAGGCATAATGAACTCATCTCTTAATACCCTAACAATCAACAGTAACGTCATCTATGAGATCCTGTTACCCTCACCACCGTTTATTCCTATGCCTGTGGCCTTTGTACTCTGTAGCACACTATGGCATTGATCTTTCAAGCGCAGCTTGTGAAGAACTGCATTGCAGGAGTTGTCCTCGTAGCGGCAACGAGAATGCTGCTGGAAGAAAGGTGACACATCAGCTCACGTTTACAGGGTTTTGGACAAAATATCTTTAGAAGGCTACTGAAATAACTCAGCTTTCTGTTTTGTGAATATTTAATCTTGAAGGCCTTTATGGTGTGTGTAGTGAAAAGCCATATATGTTGTTGCTATTGCTAACTAACCTCTAAAAAATAGACAAGATAAACCACATTTTTTTTATCTTCCCTTGTAAGGGACTAAAAGAACTTGGAGTATATGCCAGATCTAGAAGGAAATGTACTTTGACGGTATGGCAAAGAGGAATTCAGATCATAGATGAGCCAAAGTATGAATATTTCTGCAGCTGAAAACAGAAGCGAGTGAATTGGATGCACATCATATGTCTATGTGGCAGAAAAATGATTTGTAAAATTCTTTCTTAAATTGAAATTCCACGAAATTTAAAATGCTTTCAGTACTGAGGCTGATCCTAATTGCTTCAGTAGTAGCATGACTTCTCTGGCCTCTGTAATACAATTCCTCATTCACTGCAAGAGATCAAGCTCAAGGCCACTGCAGCTCCATTTTCCTACTTCGCTCAAAATATCCTGCATGTTGCTTATTGAACTGCCAGCTATCCCTGCACAGGATATACCAACCTGTGTTAACTCTGAGCTCTCTATACTCCCCCTCTGAGACTCTGTACCCCATTGAATAGCTCTCTAGTCACACAACTTAAGCACAAAAAAACCCATTTTGATGTATTCTTACTGAAAAATGCTTGGGTTCCCCTACCCCTGGCATATTACAGAAGAGGCAATTGCTCCAGAAAGAGTCACTGACATGAAAAAGCTGATGTCTTAAGTTTACATGACTGAATTTGCTAAATTGGAAATGAAGTATTACTGCAGTCTCTTGTTCCAGCAGAACTAAACGATGGGATGTGCTGAGCAGCTGGAAAGTGGTAAAGTCTCCAGTAAGTACCACACTTCACAAAATGAACATCTGTCATAGCCTGGGTTGGGCACCTCTGCTGATCTTCTGCAGGAGGCTTAGGCTTCCTCTGCCCACATCCCAAGGAGGTGCAGGCTCCATGCTGGAGAGGAGCTGAGCAGACAAAGGAGGGTGGCAATGAACATGAGTTAATATTCCCAGCTCAGGTTTGGCACTGCTGATGAGGACTACGTTCCTGGCTCAGAGTGGCTCATGTCCGGGAGCACCTCAGCAGAACCAGTGCGCAATACAGGCAGGGTCTGGGGAAGAGATGGCCAATGTATTGCCTGACCTAAGCATTTCACCTCTCACCTCCCAGCCTGCTGTAGATGGTAAATCTGATATCCAGGTGCTTAATTCCCCTCATTTGCTTCAGAGGGATGATAGGCACTGAAATTAGTATTGTGAATGGCAGCATTTCAATTTGCTTTTAAGTATGGCATACAACATCCAAACCCCTTTTTGGTCACAGCACTAAGTATCTTGTGTGCTATTTTGGATCTTTGCTGAGAACCAGAATTCGATTTTTTAAAAACCTTTGTGTTTTATCCTGAAACATGTGTTTAGGGGTCTATTAAATCTTTCTACAGCTGACACTCAAGCCTGTCTGTGCAGCATTTTGTTACACCACTAAACATGGTACTTTAACTATGGGATACCTGTTCTTTCTCCTCTGTTGTGAAGTGACCATAGAGTCATCACTGGTTTCTATTTTTGCATGAAAATGAATCACTTTGTAGAATGTACTGTACTACAAAAGGGATGGAAGAAAAAATAGTTCTATGATACATGTTGGGAGACAGAAGCGATGGCTTCTTGCTGTGATTCACGCGTGTACTACCCAGGCATTCCAAAAATGGCTTTCTTCACAATTAGCCACAAAATCTGTAAACTATAAAAGGAAAACCATTGGTCTAATAGCAAGTGATTCCGGCTGGCTGCTTGGAATAAAGGAAGGTGATAATTCACAGAGCGGGTGAGATGTCAAAACTTACTGGACATCTTCTTGTGATTAACTTCATAACTGGGCAGCCCAGAGCAGCAGTCTTTGCTCTTAAAGCAAAAAGACTCACTGTGCTTCAAAAATCAATACGGTCTGATGAGAACCAATCACTGATATTTATTAATGGTTTGACTATGGCATCAGCGCCCTGTATCCAGTCACTTGTTGAGGACAGGGGAACATGAGGCATGGCTGAACTGCAGCCCTGATCCTCTGGAGAAGTGAGGTGCTGCTGCCCACGTATTCCCTGTGGAACAGACTTGGCAGAAAGAAGGCAGTGAGTAGGCTGAGCCCTGGCAGATTGCTCTTCCCCCAGCACAACTGAAAAGGGAAAACAACACTGCTGAGAGCACTCAGCTGGATGTCAGCTGAAATATGAAAATGTGGGTGTCGCTTCCCTCAACATGTCTGTGTTTTTGGGACCCCCTCAAGCTTGCCAGAACCATGTGCACCTCAAGGACAACATGCTCCTTCCAAGGCTTTTTATGAGGTTAGAGGGTCTGTCATCTTTGACTACGAGAAGTTGCAGTAGCTGGAGATAGGGGGAAACTCCAGCTGTAGCTGGTGATGTCCCTCTCATAAATTATAAACAGAGTATTAACACATGCCTCTCGAGAGCCTTTGACACATACGTGGGAATGACTCTGGGAAAAAAAAATATATATGCAAATATAAGTATAGAAGATCCTACTGGAAAAGGCAGTTTATTGCAGCTGTTAATTCACTTTTTTAAAATCAGAACCTCCGGTGATAATGCTTCTATACATTTTGTTCATGCCTAACTCAGCCATGGTCTTGTCTGTATTTTTTACACTAGATAGTTAGGCCCTTTTCCTTCTTAGGGCTAAAACAATGTGTTGATAAACAGTCTCAAGGCACCGGTAATTTCTAGATATCTGATGGAAATGAGAAGAGGGTTTTTTTATCCTGCAAAACAAGTTATCTATGCTCTGTCACATTTATAGTTCTAGAAGGAATGGTATCCTTAAGAAATAAAATTAGGCATCAGTACAGTTGCTCAGTGTTTATTTGAAAGTACAACAAAAGATTGTATTAATACATATTATCATGGGACAGCCTTTCTCAGCTAAGGAAATGCTAACCTTTTATTTGAAAATCCTTTAGGATCTCATTAACTACTCCAAGACAGGTGGCCTGTTGTGGTAGGAGAGCCATTCTGAGTAAACATAACTTCTTAAATGAGTGATAGATACTGCTATTATGTAATAATTTGAAACAAATAATCTGTAGCACCTTTTAAAATTGCATTTTCAGCCTTGGAATTTCAGACCAAATCTGATTTGCTTTATTGACAGACTAGATCTACTTGGCTGCTGATTGAGGGAACAGCTTTACAATTTCTGTTTATTTTGCTGTGTAATTGTTCTGTGCCAGAAAGCTTCTCACTTGACCTCAAGCTAACAACTAGATATAAATGGCATCCGTGCTGAGGTTTTTGATCACATACCCTAAGTAATCTCATAAACAACTGCTCCCTGTCTAAATCTCATCATAACAATGACAAAAAGTGATGCGCTAGTGCAGTGCCACTATCTGTGGGGGCTAGATTTTCAATTTCATAAATGCATATCATTATGATATGATGGCTTAAAGTACAGTAATGGTCAGGAAAAGGATTTTGTAAAAGCAATGTCTCTGTGTTCTATATTAATTCTGAATTATAAACATAACAGAACATACAGAAGTCCTACTTTCCGGATGTTGTTTGTTTTTTTTTTTATCCTGGTATTAACTGTCAGGAGAAAGCTCTATGCTATTAACAGTCATGTCTATTGCTAAATGTCAGCTTCTCCACACATAAGAATGTTTTGGGGTTTTTTGTCACTGCCACATGTTTCCATCATTGATTTAATTTTTTAAAAATTCATTTTTTTTAACTGGAGGATCTGTGACTATCAGGATTAAGGGCTCCTGGTTGGTTTGGTTTGTGGTTTGTTTTTTTTGTTTGGTTGGTTGGTTTTTGTTTTGTTTTGTGGGGTTTTTTTTTGTTTGTTTGTTTGTTTGTTTTTTTCTGCAGTCCTGACAGTGCCACAAAATGCCTTTTCCATTAATCACCTTTACTTAAGTAATAATTCCCAAGTCAAATTGGCAAGTTTGTCCTTAATGGACCCAATTTTTTATTACCTGTTACTCAAGGAAGACAAAGCATTTTTTGATTTGGTTCAGTGAGAAGGATCACAGGCCTCCAAAACCAGTTAGGTTATGTTTTTCCCCTTCCCTACTACTAATTGCTGAAAGCCTAGCCAGGTCTCTGAAACTCCCTTGTTATTTCAGGACAGCCCTGCAGCTGCTGCTGAGGGTCAGAACTGCCCCAGGGATGATGTCTTGTGTTCAAGGCCCTCTTCCATTGTCCATAGTCCAGTGATGGCCATAATACTTGTGAGGCTTCTGTCTCAAGAACTCTAGCCCACTTCTGCAAAGCCTTGAAGCTTGCTTATGTAGTGCTCGGTCACAGCAGTGTTTATTTTATGCCTTGAGTCTTATGCTGGCTTGTTGTGGATTATGTCCATGGCTGTCTTCCCTCAGTAGCAATGCTGCATGCTTTCCCCACCACACCAGAACCTTGTGTTTAGCAGGAAACTTTCTTATTCTTCCTCGTTCCAAAAACAGAAAGTAATTTATCCCCCCCGGCCTTGCCTGACCAATTGTCTTTTTCTTTGGTGAAAGAGAAAACAAATAATTTAAGAACCATTCCCCTGTGGCACAACAATGTCCAGCCAAGTGGATTTATTCATATCTACCTCTGACTGGCATATTCAAATCTGCCAGATGTGTGTAGGAAAGTCTCTGCAAGTGCAGGAGTACCACAGCAAGCCTTATGGCTTCTCTAGGGGGCTGCTGCAAGCCTGTTTCCATCAGAGGCTACTGGGACTTGCATTAAGGTGTTTGCACCTTCTGCCTTATTTCTCTTTTGAAGTGTGTATAATAGCTATTATTAACTCCTGGCACTTGAATCCTTGCCCTAGAAAAAAACCCCAAACCTGTCAGTGAAGCAGTTGTAGAATAAGAACAGCAGCTTTTGTAATGATGGGGTGTGGCATATGCTGGTTACCTTGTAGGCTGGCTCATAGTCTACCTACTGCCACAGCCATTTGAGGTCAAAATGCTTCAACAGTGAAGAGAAATAAGTACTGTCACTAAGATTCAGGTAAGGAGAGATGCAAGAAGGTATCTTTAGAGAAGCAAAATTGTTAATTTTCCATCTGTATTATGAAAACTACTAATCTGTAGTTACTCTTTTTCCGTCTTCTGTGTCTGGCTCATAGTGTTTTACTGAGCTTATTACTCTTTACTTCCAACATATCAACTTTAATCTATCTGCTCTTTCATTCAAGATGATTGACATGTGAGAAATTATGACATGAAAGCTAGGGAAAATGCTGCTGAAGGTTACAAAAGAAAACCAGTAAGCTCACTTCTTTTGTAATTAATTACTGTATTTTGTATTTACTATTTTTCATAAGGTTCTGGATGCGAGAGTCTAAGCTTCCCATCCTAGATGACAGGAGTACTTGATGGCATGTTCGGATGTTCATGCTGATAAAGGTTCACTCTTTGTTAGACTGCAAAGAAAAGACATAATGCAATTATTATTTTTTTACTGTGCATCTCCTGACATTTTAGATTTAAATGGGACTTCTGTAGTCCATGAATTGGCTCTAAATCATCTACATGCTGTCACTAAGCATTTTCTTAACAGCTGTTCTTTCCTTTAGTTAATTACTATCAAATATCAAAATGTGATGCCGGAGTGAAATGTCCTGTTACCTGAGCAAGCCTTAACTTTGCAACTGTTTTCTGTAGACAGAAAAAAAAATGAAGTGCTACATAAAAACTTGTGAGTTGTTCTGACTACACAAAAGTTTCCTTTTTATGTCTGCCTAAACCTGACAATAAAAATTAAGGGAGGGAGATGGGGAGAATGAATAAATATACATTCCCCTACCTAATGGTTGTGAATAAGCTTGGCTGGGACTACAGCTGTTGGAGACAAAGTCATTGTTTTTTTGTTTGCTTGCTTGTTTTCTGGAGACAAATATGAAAGCCCTTCATGGAAGATCTAACTCAAAATCAGCTAGTGGGAGTCATTGGAGCTTTATAAATTCAGTACTCTAAAATTCACTTGGCTTCTACAGCAAAATGTATGATTTCTTTCAGGACGGGACGCATAACGTGAAACTTCTGGAGAAACAGGCATGGCTGTTACAATTGATCATCGTTACCTACATCTGCTATGGCTATAAAATTATTATTTGGTTTTTGTTTGGAACAGGATTGAGGATTGAATAATCTGTTTGGAAATGTAGGCTCCAGCTCATTTCCCAGTAAAAAATAGCATGGCTACTAGAAAGAAGCAAATAAATACAAAGAAAATGCATTACATAGTATGCTAGGACTATTTTAACATCATTGTTTTTCCACTCTACAGAGTTGCTGTGTATTTTCTTAATGGCTGAGATCAACTTCCAAATATAACCAGGAATGCCTTTTCTGGATTGCTTTTGATTGCTCTCGTTGCAGAAATCTCAAATTTGGGCTTAACACGAGGTGGGAACATGTAGAGGAAACATTGAGTTATGGAGTAGTTTACAGTCTATATCTAGAAACGAGTGATATGGATAGGACTTCAGTTTTGTATCAGAAGGAACTTTCCTAAATACTGTTCTTAGTTATTTCTCCTCAATCCCCGAAATAACAGCAGATCCTGAAATGATGTGAGAGTTTTATACCCATGTTTATCAAGTCTAATCAGAAATAAGCCTTCAATGTGACTGACCAAAAAAAGTGTGAGGCCAGAATCCATCACATTTATAAAAGTACTTTAGCTCAACAGCATGAGCCTACATTTATTGTATACTTTGCATTTATTTCTGTGAATGAAGAGAAGAGATCAGAGTATCTCAAGAATGAAATCTCTGTTTGTAGCTCTGCTCTGGAAAGTAGAGATCTTATTTGTGCATTAAAGGCCCATCAGTTAAAAAGCTCTAAAGAAACGAGCAGAAGAGCCCCGCTGAGCCCTGCAGCAGCTCTAGCTGTTCAATGAACAAAGGCAGGAGGACTATGGTAAAAAAAGATGACAGGCAGCCTTTTGCTCTGAGGACTGGAAAAGAATGTGCCAGCATGAGTTTCCTTATTCTGGGGCTGTGTTAACTCACAAAATGTGAGTGTGACTCCCTGGAGAGGGAAAAACAAGGAAGTAATATAAAAAGGGATTATATCCCTACCAGTCGTTCACAACACCAAGGAGGGAAACTGAGGCACGGGGTTATTGTCTGCAATGACTGCTGTGAGCAGCCATGTTTTCCTCTGATTCTATATAAAAAACAAGAGCTTATTTATCAATCTTTTGTTAGTCCTTTCTCCTCAATCAAACTTAACTTGTTAGGAGGGACATATGGACTATCATGGGAATTCAGGGAAGTTATTTTATTTTCCAATATCCTGAGCAAGTGTTTCAACTGATAACAAAGGAAATTTTCCTCCTTTCTGTTGCTAACTATACCTAAGAAAACAGTTGCATCTACTGTTTTTAAGTAGGAAGTTATTCTGAGCAATCTGAATGCAGTCTAAACAATGATGAGATATTTAGAAATTACTCGGTAGTGATGCACTGGCAGAAAATGGAGTTCTCAGCTTCTTGTTTACATTACGGTATCCATATGTAATGCTTGATAATGTATTTGCTGTGACATTGGCATGATTATCTGCATCAGTTAAGATGAGTGTTAATTTATAATCAGCTGTGATTGGAATACTGTTCCACAGCATTGAATTATTCACAACAAGAAATATTCCATTAATCAATCCAAGACACTAAAGGAAAGGTTGGCTGTTTTTTTTTCAAATATTTAGCTGCCTAGAGATGCTAATGATGTCCTCAGGCTTTTTTATTTTTTTAATTCTGGCAAGTACAATTCTTCAAAATACCCACTTATTCTGAAACCAGTACTCATTAGAGGTTTCTTCCTTGAGCACTGGTTTCTTTAAAAGTCATCAATAAAAGTACTATAAGTAGTACAGAGGACTTGAAAATTAAGATATTCTTTTAAAGAGCTAGTTGGAAATTAAAGAGACCCCTGAAGTGAGAAGTAACTATCCTCTTACTTCTGGAAATGATAAATTAGCATATACACTGCAGGACATTTTTCCTCACTTACATGCTCATTCTGCGGGCTAGAAACCAAGGAAGTGCAGGAGGTGCAGCACACTGTAAAGCCAGGCTGCTAGAAACTGAATGTGTGAAGCAAAAATTCTTAATATCAGTGCTCAATCTTTATTGCTTGACTGGGGTGATCTTGTAGTTTCTAAGAGCACCTAGGCATGTTGTTTGTTTAAGACAAAGATTTAGCAACAAACTTTCAGGGCATGGAGATGATTCACATCATGGCTACTGGTGCTCAAAATATTGTGAGCTACATATGTTAAAGAGCACATTTTAAGGACATTTATCTAACTCCAAATGGCTTTTGCTCTTGATGGGTAACATAAGGTCCCTGAGTCATCCAGCAGGCTTAATCACTGTGGCTAATAATTGGAGAAAAGCAGCTCCCCACAGAAGCAGTTGTGTAATGTTTATTTTAATAGGTCCTTGCCCAAGCCTACCCTTTTCCATGATGTGAAAGCTATCTCCTAGTATCTCTGCCTCATGAATAACCCCAGTGACTTCATTGTGGATGAAGCATGGAATATTGTGAAAGCCTGACTTCACCAAAGACAGTGGTAAAACATATTATGTGCGGTGAGGATGAGATCTCACCTGCAACATTTGACTCTGCCCAGCTTTGGCAACTAAGAGATGAGGATCATGGGGCCAGTGTCCCCTTATGTCCTCACCAAGTGAACAGGGTGAACACTTGCTGGTCAAGCTGGTACCAGTCTTGAACACAGAGGTATTTCTTTATGTCTTTGAGTCTCAGGTGCTTTGTGCTAGTTTACACAATCTGTAGTACCCCAGGCTGAAGCCTGCTTTTAACCACAAGTATTTCCACAAAGTCAGTGGGATCCTCAATCCCTACTTCAAATCTGGCAGGATGAAGTTATGAAAGCAAATCTTGCAACCACTGCACTGAGACACGCAGAAATGCCAATTTTTGCCTATCTGTCTTTCTCCACTCTGTAATAAGGGAACCTGTGTATGCTAAAGGCTCCTGGGAGGACTGACTTACAATAATTTGGCAGAGCAACACCCAGTACAGGATTTCTGCTGCAGCTCACTTGTAAGATAGGCTTCTCAGTGTTGTGACTCAGCTCATTTTATTTATGGCAGAAATGTAAATGTCTGGGCTACAAGGCAGGAGCTACATGAGAAGCTTTGAGTTCAGCAGGCTTAGGAACCTGAAGCCACCGCTGTGTTCAGGCACATAAGTCCCTGAGTAAATATATTTCTGATTTTTTTACTCCTAGCTGGGGTTGTTCATCCCTTCTGTAAAGGAAGCCACCTTATTTGGGTAGCTAGTGTGGTTTTAGAAGAGAAGTATTAGATCCCCATGTTAGAAAAGTTTGACCTCAAGATTTATGTAGGATGTGGGACTCTCATGCAAATTGCAGCATGGAGCAGGGGAAAAATGCAACATCTGGTCTGTTTTATAGCTTCTATTCTAGTGCATGGTGGCAAACCCATTTAGCTAAGCTGTATAAAACCATCATCACTTCTGCTTAATTATAAAGCTGTTGCATATCATTTTGGGTTTTGAAAATGAATATGGATAAACAGTCTTACCTCTAATCTATATTGATCTCTATCAAGAGATGAACAGATGATGAACTTAAACCATCCAGTTCTATTTCAGTGCATTTCCCATCTGTACAGAAATGAAAAAATAGTCACTGTAATTAAGACCAAACACTTCAAGCAATGATTATAGTAGTGAAAAAAAACAAAAACCAAACAAACAAAGAAAAACAAAGGAAAAAAAAAGAAAATTAAAACAAAAGAAGTTAAGGACAAAAATCACATGAGAAAATGTTGTTCTATATTGCCAAGATTAGCTGACACCAGAATACAGAGGGGAGGAAACACACTCGTCAGTTTGAGTAATGGGTTGTGTTCTTCCTCTCGGCAAAATGCTCACAGGTGAGCATACTGCTTAACATCTATATACTTCAGTTTTGCTGCCTCCTAAATGAGGATCATAGCTCTCTAAAGTGGATCTGAGAACACTTTAAAGGTATCTGGTTTGCTTTTTTTCTGATATTGTGTTAGTCAGAAGGAACAATCACTCATCTTCCAGGTCTATCACTAAATTGGGAAAGACACATGACGAGAGTGCTAGAGAAGTGATAAAATTCAAACATACGGCATGCTGTTATGAGAGTCAAAATGGCAAATGACGCCTATCATAACCTGCAAAGGCCGAGAGGGCATCAACCTTTGTTCTTCATGGGCAGATCATCACTGGCTTAGGTTTATAAATATCACAGCATCTTAAAATTGTACCTTGAAATTTCTGTCCTCCGGGAAGGCACTTAGTGCATTTAGTGGATGAAGAATCCCCCACTAGAATGATGGAATTTCAGTTCCAGAGCAGTATGTGACCTGGTTGGCACTTGTGAGGCCTGTAATCTGTCACTACCATCTGCCTACATTTGGAGAAAAAAGATCTCTATTTCCTCTACTTTCTACTCATTGCCACTTGTCTGATGTAACTTCTACATAAAGTATCTGACCAGCAAGCAGCTTGATTAATGCAATGACCACAAGGATATACATCCAGAGATGATAAACCTGTGACAATGGGTTTAGGTCTACTTAGCCAGTTGTGAGAAGAAAATGGGAATAAGGTCAAGAATGTTTTCAGTTTATCCAAGTATAAGCATAATGAAGACTTCCTTATCAGCTATGACTTAAATTCTCACAGCTGTCTGGATATTCAAGCTACTCATTCAGGGCCACTGGGACCAGTTAGCAGGTGCTGTACTCCACACCTCCAAATAGCCCCTCATTTGAAAAACATTATTTAGAAACCCACAAAATGCAACACAATGATTCTTTCTCGGAGACAAGAATCATCACAGTACATTTATTTCTTTCTTGGAGAAGGAAATATATGCAGTGTTTTCTTCTCAATTTGTGAAGTGGCAGGATATCATTATCTTATTTCAGTATCCTATTCCAATTATATTCTGTTTTACAATCCTATAAAATTAAAAATAACATGAAAAATCATTATATACCTAAATAGATATAGAAGGGTTATATGTAAGACTTTTCACATTTAAAGCCAAACAGTTTAAAAAGATACCCAATGTCATTTAGTTTGTGCTTACTTACTTGTATTACTTTTCAGCTTGGATAATACCAGTTAAGTGGTTTATGATTATTTCATGTTAAATTTCCCTCCAGGCTCCCTCTGCATGAGCACAGCTCTTTAGTGGTTGAGTGGTTGCAAATCCTGTGGGAAGAAAGTTAATTTCTTTGCTGGAAGACAGACTTTCTTTTGGAATTTGTTTAAGTTGCCACTACCTGGTGGTTGATCCTGGGTTTTACCACAGACTCTTTAATGTAGAGGCCCTGGTACTCTAATAGATGCCTTGGCAACCACCTGGTCTGGCTTGGAAATCCTTACAATGCCAAAGAACTAAATCCTGTCCCGATTCAGTGCCAGGAGTGAGGAATGACTAAAAGGAAGTAAGTTAAAAACTGTAAGTAACTGAAATAAGAGTATGGCCTTACTGAGTTAGCCCGGAGCCCAGGAATCCTAAGCTGGCTCATGACTCATGCACAGAGAGTGACGTGTTGTGTGCTCTCAGCACACAGCATGCCGTGGTCTGGCCTCTGGTCCTTCAGGGGAGGTGACAAACTGGTGTGCGCTTTTTTAAACTAGCACACTCTCATCCTGTGTCTCATTCTTGCCCTTGATTTTGCAGAGATTTGTGCCCGTACTTCCCTTTAAGTGCATGAGTCAATGCACTGAAAATTGGACTGTATATACTTGTAAATGAGTAAAATTTGGGGATGTTCCCGGACATTTTTTCAGGGCTCTCTGTTACTGGGGTCAGCATGGCTCAGTGGTGCACTCAGCTGTGGTGACCATGGGCAAGTCATTTCATCTTTCTGTACTTTGGCTTCCCTACCCATCTGTAGAGATAACAACACCCTTTTAAGACTACTTTTACCCTTTTAAGACTACTTTGGAGACCTCTGGATGAAAATTGCTATTCAAAAGCACTGTTACTGAACAATACGTTGCACAAACCAGGTTCGGCTCTTGTTTGGACCTCTCAGAGTCTTTTGTAACACAGTATTCCTAAAGGAAGTCATTTTTTAACAGCCCTGGCATTTTACAGCTTGTTCCTCCCTCCTTTATCTGATATTTCTCGGTTTCCATGTGTGCAGGCAACACCAGCCTGGAAGCTATACACCCATAGGGTGGTTTCCCAAGCAGCCATGAACTATTGCCGGCTTGGGTAAGGCGCTTGGCATCTTCTGCAACTTGCAAACTAGTGTCAGGAGTATAGGGGTGTGGGGGAAGGCAATGGCCCCTCCTTGCAGACATGATTTTGCACCTGGGAGAAACTAGGAGGTGGTTTGGAAGTAACTGCAAAAGAAGAGGAATCAAAGGCTATGAGCCTCATGGAAAGCAAGAATATCTGGGGGAGATGGGGGGGAAGACAAATGAAAAAAATTTCTTAGAAAACTGAACATCCTTCTGTCAGGAGAAGTAGAAATAATCCTGATGACAAGAAACTCTACTTGGGTAAATGTTAATCAGAAATGACAGCTCTCAATATAAGCAAATGTCCTTACTGATAGTAATAAAATATGGTACAAACTCTGGAAGTTTTATTTTCTGTCACAGTTTTAGTACAGTACTTAGGTCAACGTATAATTTAAAGTATTGACTTCAGTGGGAGTTCTTGTGCTCTGAGAGCTCTGTGTGCCTTACGTATCTGTCAGACACAGCGGCTCTGGCATCAGCAGTGCTCTCTGTGCTGGTTAAGGTTGCTAAAGTGTTTTTAATTTTACTTTTGTTCCTTCTCTGGCAGATACATTCGCTTATAACTTTCTGAAACTTCGTATTACTGACCTGAACTCTTCTAGATGTTTTCCTTTTGAAATTGGTTTCATGCAAGTGGGCTTGAAGCAAACCAGTTCAGCCATTTTAAATCAGGAATGGCCTTTGTCTCTGTGCACTGGCTTTAAATGTTTCAGAGATGCTTTCTAACCAGTGCAGCTGTTTTCAATTAGAGGTCAGCCTTGGAAGGCACAAGGACCCTCTCTCTCCTGAGACCTGTAAGACTGAACACTTCATAGGCATGTAAAGTTTACTGGCTTTGGTTTACCTTTTTTGGTTTTAGCAATTTTCTTGAAGCAGTCCTAAAAATACATAATAGCTTGTTCATAAGGTGGTAAGTGTGCTGTGTTCCCAGAGTGGGTGAAGTTTTAGGTTTCTGCGTAGATGGGTGGAATAAATAATCAACTCTTAATACGACAAGCGAAGTGGGACATGGATAAGGGAAACTGTAGAATAAGCTTCCTGGTATTAAATTCATCACTGTTGCTTTTGCTGAAACTGAAAAAAGTGACATCTCTGTACATTTTCTCTACACGAGGCCAAGCAAAGTCTTGGAAAACTTCACATTAACAGAGAGGGAGTCACAGGACAGGGCAGGTCTTTGCTGATGACAGAACAGGAAGACCAAGACCCTCCAGGAGGTGTTTTATTCATGTGGCTCCTGGTGTTCCTCAGGCAGAAAAAGCTTTCCACAAAGTGCTGTGGCAGAGATTCGCTTGGGAAACACAGAACTGCTTTTGAAATGCAGTAAAAACTTTCGCTCTAAATTTAGTGGTTGAAGCTGTACGGTGACTTTGGTGTCCTGTGTGTGACTGTGTCATCTGCTGAAAAGTGCTGGCAATGTATGTGGCCATACTGATGTACTTCTATTGATGTACTATGCCAGGAAGGTGTCTCACTGCTGAAAGGGGAAAACCCTTCTAGTCTCAGTTTTAGCTTTACATCCTTCTCTGGTGGCACTCTTCCCTGCCCAGGGAAGCCCTGGGAACAGGGCATGGCATCACAGAAACACCTTGACCCCATTTCACTTGTCTCTCACAGCTTTCCTAAAACTTCTTACCTGTGAAGTTCCTGTTGGCTGGTGCAGTGTTCTTCATCTAGCCAGGAGTGGAGGTGGGTCCCCCTTGATACACCCAAAGGAAAACAACTGTTACTGTGTGTCATTTCTTTTCTTTATGGAAAGACAAGTCAGAAGGAGGGTGGAGCAGATGGGTGTACCTGCTGCAAAGGAGAGTAAGGACACATGGAAAAATGTACAGGTAGGAAAGCCACCCTTATCAGGCATCATAAATCTCTCTTTGATTGAGACACATCAAAGCAGAAAGCTGTAATCTCTGCTGGTATTTCTTGCTACAGGAAGACTTCAGAAGAGGTAGGGAAGCCAGAGCAGACTTGTCCCCAGTATCAGCTGGAACTGGTAAATGTTCCCGTCCCTGGGGTGAACAATGTCTTTGCAGCCTGTGAATTATTTGTAGCAGTGTTATTGGCTCTGGTAATCAGTACCTAGCTAAGGATACAAGATAGAACAGAGTGGTTTACTGCAGTTAGCACATGGGAGCCATTTTAGATCCTGGAAACAGCGTGGTCTGGTGCCTTTCAGACAGTTTTGCCTGTGCCCTGCTGGCCATTTTTGCAGCAGTGCATTTGTTCCTAAAGGGGTGAGGGAAGAGACTTGCTGCAGGGGTCTGCATGCTTCCCAGCTTGCTTGCAGCTCTGCATCAATATTAAGGAAACACAACTTGTATTTCAGCCCCCACCCCATGCCATCCACGGACAAACTGCATTCCCATTCTCTGTTAGCAAGCCCAGGCATTATCTGCTTAGGCTGTAAATACTGAGAGAAAGGCCTCTGCAGCTTTACAGTGCCTAATACAGAGGGAATCTGATCTCGGATCAGACTTCGGATGTTCTTGAAATTTCACTAAGTCTAAAGGTCACTGCTCCTGTGGGGGTTGTGAGAAACTTGCACCTGAAGGAAGGGGAAAGTTTAGGTGGCCATCTGTTTCTGTACTGTGAGCACTTGTAACATGCAGCTTGCCCAACACCACATATTTTTGTCACTCCCTGTAAATAATAATTTGCTTTGTGCTTTGTCTAAATGACTGGGATGAAGTGTATGTAGAGGAGTCTGATTATGCCTACATGGCCTTCTGGGCAGACAAATTATATGCTGCTTCCTTGCATTGGGAAGTGCAAAGGTTTCTTGACTTGCTTTACTGCACCATGTCAGATTTACCAACTGAGTTGTTGATAAGACAGGTCTGTCCAGGAGAACTTTTGCTCCTCTAGTACATAAAGGACTTTGGAGAGCTTTTGGAAATGCTGGTCCAGGAAGAGAAATAAAGTCTGAATGCTACAGCCAGCCTGATCCTTTGCTTGCTTGCAGCCATGTTGATGAGGTGTAGCTTCACTGTGGTTGAGTGTAACCGCTACAGAACCAGTAAGAGGATAGAGAAGTCCCAAGCACACACTCCCTGCCTGCTGCTTGATGGGACACCCAACAGCCCAGTAACCTGCTGTCCTTCCTGCTGAGTCTCCTTGGGCTTGACTTAATTTTCTAAGAAAGGTCCTAAGTAAGATTCCAGTTCTGAAGCCCTCCCACCATCCTGCTTGCCTCAGTGTGGAGAAGTCAGTAGTTTATGTGCCACCAACACTTCAGCTGCTGTCCTCCGAAGGCAGCTCTTGACTTGTGTCAGGTGAAGGGCCAGTCTTTGCTCTCAGGTTACCTTTAGTGTGAGCAGATCTGTGGTGCCTGATTGAATGAGTCTCTGTGAGAAGCAGTTACACTGTCCCTTCCTTCCCTGAGTGGAAGGAAAAGACTTATGAATAACTGAAACCTGCAACCTGATCTGTAGGGGTTTTTTTGCCACCAAGTATGTTTCCACTGGTGTAACCCTGGGGTTCCCCTTGGAGTAGGTGAGGTGGCTCTGCTATCTCCTTATCCCCTTTGAAAACAAACCTCATGGTCTGTGATACTGGTATTCCCACTATGTAGTGAAAAGACATCCTCTGATGGGTTTGAAATAAATAGGTATCTATATAAAATAGTAGCCTCAGCAGAAATCGAGATTGGTGCCTGTGAACTTGCTACATTCACCTTCCTCGTGTTGCTGTTTGTCTGAACGTGGCTCCCATTGTACCGATGTGCTGCCTGGTAGGTAGCAGGGAACGCATGGCTGAGTTTTCTTTATAGTTGCTTTCAAATATTTATCTGCAGGAAGATAATGGGAGAGCTGTGTTTCCTCTTGTTGTCAGAATTTCAGAAAGGATTTTAATCCCCTGTGCTCCTTCTGCTGACAGAGCCCTGACAAAAGTGGCTTGATTCTGCTGGCACAGGACCACCTTTCCTTCTTCCCCTCTGCCCCCAGCATGGATGTACTTGGCCTTATCAGACTGAGAGCATACCAGGAAAGTATCTGTGTTTAGGAAACAGCTGAATCTCAGCTGAATCTGTTTTTCTGGGCTATAGGGTACAATCTGTGAGATCTAACAGGGGCTCCTGCTCTTTCTCTGCCATTTCTTTATTACTCCACTCTCACTTTTAACTGGTGAGAAAGGGAGTGAAGCTGGAGGATGTCCAATTCTAACTCCAGTGCAAGATGTAGGTGTCCAGCACATCCCAGAACTGAGCACCTACATGACCATTAATGTGTGTCTTAAGACAATATAGACCTGACTGCAGCTTTTTTCTGACTGCTTGCAGCTTATGAAGGATCTCAAATGAATCATTTTGAACCTCAATTAAAACCTTAAAAGCTGCTGCAAGTCTGGTATACTGCTCAGTTTTAAGCAAGCACTGAGATGATACTGTTTACAATAGGGCTGTCCACAGGGACTGCCTAAACCTGCCTCTAGCTCATTACTGTTTAGTGCTTCCCATTTCCTCCAGTCTGAAGCTCTTATCTTCCTTTGCTGGGGCTCCGATGGGGCATTAAGTTTTAGCATGTCTTTGGAAGTACTCATCACTGCAGCAGCCGGAGCATCGAGCATCAGTTTTGTCTGGCCTTTGCCTTAGTGATGGTGTTACAGGCTATGTGCTAACAAAGACAAGGACCACCTAGGGTTACCTCCTGCCTCCCCAAGCCCTAGGAGTGATGATGTAAACTCTTATAACATTGTAAAATATGGTTCAGGGAGAGAAGCCTACGCTGAACAACCTGCCTCTCTGCTTCTCAGACTCTGCCCCATTTGCAAGGTGCGCGCACCACTGATGCACAGAGGACAGAGGGTGTGCAGTGGAGAGACGCACAGCAATGTGCGTCCAGCTCTGTTGTGATATGCCGTGTGAGCACCCATGTTTCCTTAGAGCATGTGAGAGGAGGGCCTGCAGCCTCCTTACCTCCTCCCTGCACACCAAAAGTGTGCTATTCACAGCTGCTGTTCAGTGCATCTCACCCCTGACTTTAGACAGGAAAGTGGTTCTTCTCTCCCGAGTCCAGACATGAAGTGAAATTCAACTCTTCTACCTCTTTCATAAAATACTCTGCAAAGGAAAGGATCCTTTAGCTACAGAAAGCCACTGTGAACTCTCCACAGGATACTCCTTGCAGCAGTCACCAGCTGCTGCAGCTCGAGGGTACAAGTAGGTGAGAAGGACCTGTGTGCTCGCCCTTCTCTCCAGGCCCAATAATCATATAGATTTGTGTAACATTTACATTGTTGCTTACAGTTTTGAAGTACAGCCTGGTGACTGGAAGGGAAAAAAGTTCCTCTGTAACAAAACTAAGCAGTATAACCTTGGACTGTCAGCTGCAATCCTGTTGGAGGTACGATACCAGTGTTATGCTTTGCCCTGTTAACTGCTTGATAGAATAGTCGGGTTGATAGATACCAAGATGGTATCTAAAGTCAGGTTTAAGACAGCGTGCTGGGTTGGGTTTTTTTCCAAAACAGGTTTCTTCATTAGTATGCGCACGTAGCAGTGTGTCAGGGGAACACCTAACACTTGCTAGATAAACATGTACATTGCTCCTCTCCATGTGGAAGGAGCAGCCACAGAACTACATCCTGCCGAGTCCTGCTGGGTGCGCTTCTCCATCTGCAACCTACTTGGTATGCAAAGATACCTTTTTTTTGCAGTGAAAAGGCTTTGATTCACTGGGGTTGAGATCACTTTATTAGCATTGTAAAAATGCTAAGAGCCTATACAGCTGATAACCTTCTGCTTGGTTTGATCATCTGCTACCTATGTGATCCTAGCAAAGACAATGTGGAAAGGTGTGTTTATTTCTTTGCACTTAGCAGATAGGGATATGCCCGGCAGTTTCACAAACATGTCCTTGGTTAAAGTCTGTTGCTAAGCAATCGTTTAAGATAAGGAATATATACAAATCCCCAAATGCTCAATTTTTAGGGCTGCAGGCACTCACAGGAGAGAGAGGTATAGCAACATCCTGCTTTTGTCCAGAGCACCCAAAAGAAATGTTAATCTCTGTTAGACTGGGAACAGCATTAAATTGTAAGAATCTGCAGTATGTTTCCCCTCCTGCAGCCAGCTGCAGTGCACAGCAGAATAAGCAGGTTGGATAAGTAACCAGCTGTACTCCCCATCTGAGATGACAGGGCACAGAGGAAGGACAAATCCTTCTACCTGTGCCTTTACTCATGGCAGACACAGGGAAATGACAGAGAGGGAGCTGGCACCCTTCATATCGTTTTTTCTACTTCTCTGCATGCCATCTATGTGGCCCTTGTAGGTAGAGATCACCTTGGTAGCACATGTCACCCTGTTGCCTTGTGCCCATCAGCCAGTAAGTCACTTCATAAACAAAGGGGAACCCTCCCATGTTGTTTCTCTGCTGCTCACGTCTCATGGACTGCGTCACAGACTTGGGCTGATTTAATCTAAAATTGAACTGCTTCTGCATTCTCCACACGCCCTGTAGCTTTAAGTCACCTGGTTCCCACTTGTGCCCCCTGAGCAGTTTTCTCTGCTTTACAGCCTGCCTTTGGTGGCTTCAAGCCATGCTGCAGGAGCAGGAGGCAAGCCCCATCTCTGACTCTCTCAGCAGAAGCCTTGTGGAAAGCCTTCTTGTCTTCTGCTCTTCCCTTTTCTCCAGTGCATGGGAAGGAAGAGCTAGTAGCTGCGGGAGCTTGGCAGCAGCAGTGGGCTTGAGCTGAACTGACACATACGGTGCAAATAGAGTCATAAAGTATATGTGGCAGTGTGATGCATATTAAAGCGATTCGCAGGGTAATGTTTCCCTGACTCTATTCTTAGTAACAGAGAGAAGTGATCTTCCCACCTTAGCTGTAGGCACGTTACAACACCCCCCAAAGAGGCGATTAGAAGCTGGATGTAGTGTTGGTTCCAGAAGACCTCAATGCTTGGATTTGCACGGGACCTGTGCCTGCTCCATGTGGCCAGCCTTTGCCCAGTGACTCCATGCAGAGCCCCCATGCTGTAAACCCACGAGCAAGCACATGCTGTCTCCTCTTCCTGACTCTCAGTGGCACATATAAAAATATGCCCAAGAAATGACTGTGTTCCCTCAGGAATAAGGAAGGACCAGCCTGACTAAAATGAGAGGAGAAAGTTTTCTATCTGTGTAGTTACTAATTCTTTATTTGGAAAACCAGAACTGTTTGCCTGGTGCTTCTTGGACCTTTGGCTTAATATTAAAATGACCTTCGCACAAAACTTCTCCAGCTTCTTCCCAGAGGAGAAGACAGAAGTTACAGTTTTCTTTCCATCGGCTCTTGCTTCAGAGCAGAGGCTTAAAAATGGGACTGCAGCTGCCCTTTCTTGTGAGGCCACAAATGAAGCAACTGCATTTTAGCTCAGGAGATACAAACTTCTTAGTCTGCAGGGTAGGCTACTAAAATGCCAGCTGTTAAGAGGTCTAGTGAGCTTCCCTGAAGTATGTCCTAAAGCAGGCAAGGGGTCTTCTGTCTCACTTGCTCTTTCCAGGTCTGAGAACTCTGAACATCTGGCCATGGGATTGTCTTCTCCCTCCCTGTGTGCTAGCACAGAAGGTGTGTGTTGGGGTAGGAGGGACTGGAAAGAAGGAAAAGAAGCTCTTTTCTTTTTGTATATCTACATAGTTCCTCCAAAGCCTGTTGTGAAACACTGGTGCTATAATTTTCTGCCTGTGGCCTTGCTTCATGAGCTTCCCTTTCACAGAATCACAGGGTGGGTGAGGTTTGAAGTAGCCTCTGAAAACCACCCAGTTCAAACCCCCTTCTCCAAGCAGGGTCAAGAAGAACAGGTTTCTGATCTGATGGGATTTTGTCTATTCCCAAGGGTGTGTGCCCCACAGTTTCTCTGGGAATGCATTTCCTGTGCTTGACAACCCACACCTGAAAGAAGTTTGATTTCATGTTCTGATATTTCACTACCACCAACAACATACCTTCATATAAGCTGGACCAGGAATGCTTGACTTCAGGTATCTGTTCAGAGAAGGAAGGAATGTCTTCCTTTGTGTGCTGTTTCTGGGATGCTACATCTGTTCCCATGTTAACCAGCTACTCTCATCATTTCCAAGCAGAAGGAAGCGGCAACATCTCCTCTTCGTTTCCAACAGACTTAAAAGTCTGCTTACGTGTTTATTAGAGGCGTGTGAAGTTTTGTGTGGAAAACCTAAACTGAAACACAAGCACATCTACTTAGTATGTTCTTTAGTTCCTTACAGTCTCTGGTGATGGTGTTCTGGGACATCTTTGTGCTTTACGGCCAACATGAACAGAGGAATCTTGAGATCATGCCCTACCATTTCTGCAAGTTACTTTTTAGCCTGATAAGAATACTATTATACAGCCTATAAAGGCTTAGAACACAAATGCCTTAACAAACATGGCGAGAGCTTTCCTGTGTTTGATCAAATCCTGGGAGGGTTTGATGATGGAAGTTACTTTTGTTATACCAAATTCCACTAAATATATCTCATTTTTTTCTTTACGTCAAACCTTACATGTTAAGAAGCCTAGAATAACAGCTGCTGCCACTCATGTTAACTGAGAGGAGCACAAGACACTGAAGTGTCTAGTTTCTCATCACTTACGGGATGGATAGAAGTATCTGTTGTACTGACTACTCCATCAAATATGAATGATGCAGATAGAGTGGCTGTTTACACACACTGATCTATTTTAGTTAAATTGAAAACACACACAGGGGAGTGTTTCAGCTTTGTGGATAGAAAACACTGGAAGCGTTTTTTTGTTTCGCCTTTTCTGTTTGCCAGTGACAATTAGTTCTCAGGGATGCCCAGTCTGTGGCTAGGAGAGGATGAGCTCTCTTCTTCTTCTAGGACAAAGTTCCAAATATCATTAGTTAGCCAACCAAATCTCATGAAATTGAGGACAAGGTGCTTGCCTCCCTTTATCATTCTAATTTTACCCGAATACTCAACTCTTTTGTACAGCGTTAACATAAGCGTTTACAAAACCGGTCCCTCTGGAGGGTGACAGCAATTGTTTTGCTTAATGTTTAATGGCTTCCTCTCCCTCCGGACTCCATGCCAGTGCATATTGTAATGAACAAGCTTTGGAAGAATATTATAGCCTCCCTTCATCTGTTAGGAGACTTCACATAGAAATTTATTTTGCACTACCATGAATTATATAAACACACAAATTAAAGATACATATGCAATAACTGCTTGCAGAGAGCATTGTCTGCAGCAAACTCATTAGGAGAATGAATTACTCCATAGAAAATCACTTAACCTTTGTGGATTCCTTGGTCCTGTGTTTATTAATGCCCTTGCTTTGTTTTGAAGTAACATCTCTGTGTTCTCTGAAAAGATGCTGCAGATTTGAAAATTATTGTACAGCATTAAGGTTTCCTCTGAACATACTAATTACAGAAAAGCAAAAAGTGAGGCCTTGGTCTGCTCTTATGCATTTGTGTGTAAGAGAGGACAGATGTGTGCCCCCCCCATGCAAAGACTTTTGAAATCAGAAAAAAATGCTACAGGGCTAAACTCCTTTTGAGGAGGAAAAGAAGGATTAAAAAAAAAAAAAAGGCTTTTGTTTCCATGGGCAAATGTTGATTACAAGCAGAAAGCCTTTATCAGGATTTGTCCACAGGGCTCAGTGGCTAATGTTATGTTGTGGAAAATATTTCTCTAAGAGCAAATGGAGATGAGGGAAAACAGCAGACTAACTGTTTGGCAAAAGGTCTACTTCAGTGAGAAAAACAATGCTCAGCATGCACATGTTTGTGTCAGGAAGACCGGTAGCAGGAATACAGCAACTCTAGTAACTTTGCAAGTAGTAAAAACAGGATGCATCAGGAATAGCTCACTTAGTACAGAGAAACCCATACAGAAATGCCCTGCTGCAGGAAGCTCTGTGTGTGCAGAAACCTGCACCAGTAGATATTTTCAGTGGCAAAGTACCGCTGAAGCTTTATATAGTATTTTTGTGATAACAAAAGCTAGTGATTAGTCACTGAAAATTTAAGTGACCTCAGTAACCTGACTTCTGACTCATTCTGTGGCAAGACTGTTTATTGTGAGAGCTGTGACCTGAGTAACTGAGGAGAACTGGTGCAGGTGAATAACAGGGTGACTCACTTGCCATTGCACTGCTGGGCACATGGACATATAGGACTGCAATGAAAGCAATGGAGGAATTTGGTTCAGTAGGTGTTAAGCTTGTAGCTCTCTTTCAGGGGCATACTAATGGAAATGAAAGCAGACAGTGACCCTGATATGTATTGGAGCAGACCAACATTCCTTGAATCCCTTGTATTTGTGATTTGTGGTGTTTGATACTGCTTCTGTGGCGCAGAGTTGCTTCTACCTTTGCTGGAAAAATACACACCATTGTATGCATGCTACGTCATGCTTGTATCTTATTTAACTGCAATTACAACCTGCAGCATAAGTCAGCAGAGAGCAAAGGTTATTGACTTCCACTGATATGTTCCAGGTGATGTTAATACAGCCAGAATAAAACTTTGGCCTTGAGGGGAAAGCTTCAGCAAAAGGCTACTTGGAATAATTAACCCTATTGTACAAGCCATGTCATCCTGAAATGGATTGACAAGCAATACTAACCTGACTGAAACTCCAGCCTCCTTACAGGTCTGAAGGCCTGGCATTAACTGCGAAGGCTGGCATCCTGGGGGTGGGATGGTCCTGAGGCAAAGTATGCTCTAGCTGGCAGCATATCTGAGTCTTGCAATTAGAAGAAGAAAAAAAAAAGTTCCATTCTTTTGCCACTTCTGCAGACCAGCATGATCTACTGCTTTAGCCTTTCTGAGTTGTGGGTTCAGTATGGAACAGTTGCTGGCAGGGGAAGGAGGAACGTGTATGGAGGGTGTTGTAGGTAGTGCCTGTAAATTGACTAGAAGACCTGTAAGGCGGCAGGGGGAGGAATCAATGTGATGAAGAGAGGAAGATCTGAATTCCTGCAACCTCTATGTTCTGGTGTTTCACTGCCACCTTAGAAAAGGAAGCAGCTTGTAAGGAACTTCTAATTTAGGTAGGTTACAGATCAACAGACTTCAGTCTCCTATGAATTACATTAACAGTCTTATTTATTGCGGAGGTTATAACAGATTAACCCTGTGTATCGGGATTGTAAAATTTCTCAAGGGCAATAGAAAGTGTTTCACACAGGTTGAACAACTGAAGTGTCTTAGTCTGTAAAAGCTCCTGATCCAAACACTGTAATTTGCAAGTTCAAGTGAAGCAAAGCTACATATTTATGGTGCAGACTTTCAAGATGTACATACCTTGTAACTATATAGGTTTTTCTTCTATAAGAGGGAAGTGAGAAGATGATACTAAAGTAGATTAGTGTTATGTCATCCCTTTCTATAAGAAAAAAAAGTGACTTTTTAGTGAAAACAAAACTGACTCAACTGACTTAATTGTCCTGGAGCTAGAGTACAATGATTTGTAAATTGAAACTAAAATGTAACTTTGTATATCTTATCAGCATTATCTGACCACAAATGTGCATTTCCTAAGTATAACAGTGGAATTCAATTCTTGAACAAAAATGCTTCCTGGATACCGAGCATCTATGTTTTAGGTCTTCCATAATGAGATTATGGGACCCACTGCATGTGGGTGAACACTTGGTTGGTAATGACATCTTTCTTTCATGTGGGCTGATTTGAAACACAGCTGCTTAGTTAGCATTTTGGCTTTCTTGGTATAGTTATCACCATGAGTGAAAATGTGCATACATACAAAGCAGACAGACTGTCAAATTCATTGATGTTCAGAGCAAAAAGCTGAAGAAATTTTTCAACACTGTAAGACGGATGTTAGTCTCTAACCCAGTCATCTAACAGCAGGATGGTGAGCCCTATACAATGAATCCTGTAACTGCTCTTTTGCAAAACATGCATGCTCATTGTTTTTACAAATGTTTGGGGTTGGTTTTGTTTTTTTTTTCTTAATGATCTTCAATGTGCACATATTCTCATCTTCCACCTCACTCTCCCAAATGCAATCATCTCTGTGCGTGGTTGATCTAAGTGATCACCATGGTTTCCAATTCAATTCAGGTCCCCAAAGAGGTCTTTTAATTAAGAAGCTCTAATAAAATCCCCAGTCTTCAGGCTGTGAGCTACAGATCCCAGGGGTGTCTCTGGCCAACTAGTACAGGACCCTGAACATGTCCTTTTTGGAAAGGTCATATCCAATGCAGAAATTGGCGTAAGTAAATCCTACAGATGTGGACATCCCACAGAAAATTCCTAGGGATCACAAAAAGTTGAAAAGCTCTGTAGTATTAGGCTGCTGTTGAGCAGTGGGTAGTGACCGAGAGAGGGGCGAGTTGCAAGCAGGTGCACACAGAAATGGACTTTGCTAGTGCTTTGCTATATGTAAGAATGCACTTGTTTGATAGCAAGACCCAAAATATTTAAGAACTAATTTTAACCCAGCACGTTTGAGCCAGCCATGGATTTTAACCACCAGTGCCTGAAAAGCAGACATGAACATGGGCAGATTTCCAAAAGTACTTAGGATTGGTGTGTATTTATTTCAGAGGGGACAGTCCCACCTTCTCTGTGCACACGTGCGCAGAGCAGTGTATGCTGATGTTTACTCAGCAGCTTGTACTAATCTCCAGGAAACAATTTGTGCTTGCTGGAGCTGTGGATACAATGTTTGGTAATGTTGTGCAGATGCATGTGAGAACGCTCTCATACTGGGAACTCCAACGTTAACCGTGTATGAGAACAAAAAGTGGGACTGGAAAACACTCTTTCAAGTACAGTATTTGCAGAAAAGCAAAGTTCCAGAAAACTGGAGCTACACATAAACTTGAGATAACTTTGGTGAATAGTTCTTCTCTGCAAGACAAAAAGGAAAATGTAAATGTTCTGTATAGATTGTTTTGGGATTAAACATCTTGATTTTTTCTTTCAAAATGCTCTCCCTTCTGGCAATTCCCTCAAAAATTCTGGTCACATAAAGCCTAGTTATGGAAGATGTTACTTGAGGACTCCTGTCAGAATGATATTTTCTTTAATTAGAAGGTTTTTTAAGGTCTTTATTTAGTTGAAAATATCTGAGATTTTCCTTTGGAATGCTTGAAACAATTTTTTTTTTCCAACTTATTACTTCTCAGTTAGCTGGCTGAGCAGAAAGTGCTTTGCAAGTACCCAAGAGGAGATGGTGGGAAAACAAAATAAATTAATAAATAAAAGCTTTCATGTTGATAAGTCACCCCCTTGACACAGTAGCACTCCAAGGCCAGACCTGGACCACCTGTACAGAGGCACTTAAGCCTTTATGTACCTTGCCCCAACCCATGTCTAATGTGGGCCGCTCTACAGGTTTGTTGAAGAAGTCATATACAGTGCATGAATATAGTAAGTGAGTGGAAACTTCACTTAGCTCCCCCTCCACAGAAGAAATCTGTAAACAAGGGGGTTGAAGGAGGACTGTGCCATACTGTAGTAGGGCATGGTAGTCACAGGCACACTGCAGAAAGGAATAAAACCTGAATAATAGTAATTTGACTAGATCTGCACAGAAAAACACCCCTCTCTCGGCTCAACTCCTGGCAGACTTGTTTTTCTATCTGGTGAAAAATGGGGATGAAATACCTCCCTTGCTACCTATTGAAAAAACACTTTAGTATCCTCCGAGGAGATGTAAGAGCAGCATCATTATAGCTGGGAAATGAATTGCTCACTTGCTGGATTTAGCAGCTTCCTGTTTTGGAAACCCGAGATACCAGCTCAAATTTCTGTTTGTTGTCAGCCTAGAAGAAGAGACTCCAAGGCTGCAAAGCTTCTGGTGCGGCAGCTCTTCATTTGCTAATTGTCTCTGCCAGACAATGCCATTTACAATGAGCACAAAATCACCTCTAACCTCCATTGACCAGAAAATCATTGTATCCTTGCACTCCCATCCTTCTGGAACACTGGAAACTCAGGCTGCATATGTCAGCTCCTCTCACAGGACAATAAAATACAGGAATACTTACTGCTGATTAATTTACAAACATCCCTGTTCCCAGGCCTAATAATGATATGGTAAGCAACTGTATTATTAAAAAAAAAAAAATAAAAATGTCTGACTTGTTATACAAAATGCAGTTAATCTTTTGCTTCAAGGGCCACTGTACTGTCCTTCAAGAGGCAATATGATCTGGGCACAGGACTGGCTTCTGCCATAAGCACACTGTGGAAGAGGCTCTGCGGCTGGATTGGGGTTTCTGGCTATGGAGCAGAGCAGAGGCAGAATTAAGGCTCAGAGAGGCCTGGCAAGGGGCTGCTTTACATTTGCTCTTACCTCTCACAGACTGGGTTTAGTTGTTTTTTTGGTTTTGCATGTTTCTGTCAGAAAAAACAGGTGAAGCTGGGCTTTGCCTCAGTGAGAGCTTTCCAGCAAGGAAAATGTCTCCTATTTTACAGTTTTCATTGCTCTTTTGCTTTCTTAGGACACATTACAATGCTTGCCATTTTTGCTCTATAAGCTTAAGATGTTCTTTCTACCTGCTTCTCTCTGTCCATCAGCCAGATGATCACAGTGACTGTATCAGTTCTAAATGAGATCGGATCTCAACATGGCAGCTCTGCACATTCAGGGGAATGACTTGTAAGGTTTTTTTCCTCCATAATTTAACACTTGCTTAACTTGAAGCACTGGGAAAAAAACAAACAAACAAACCAACCAACCAACCAACCACCAAAAAAACAGCAACCAAACCTTTGGATCTTGCTCTTCAGTTGGTGGACCCATAGGGATGTTTTTAGTTGTGTGATGTTACACTTCATTTTGAAGACAACATAGCAGAATGTCATGGTTTAACCTCTACCAGCAACTAACCACCATGCAGCCACTCACCCACTGCTTCCCCTCCACACCCCCTGCTGTGGGGTGGGAAGGAGAACTAGGAGGAAGAAAAAGGTGAAAACCCATGGATTGAGATACGGACAGTTTAATAAAATGGCACAAAGAGAGAAGAAAATAACAACAATAATGATAGTACTAATCATATGATAGAGAAAGCAAGTGACAGAAGTAGGTTCTAACCCGTGCAAGATGTCACTTTCCCTGCTCCAGCCACACTAAAGCCAAGGACTGGAACAAGTTGAAACCCAGTTTCCCCATGCCAGGCCAGCCAGTCCCCCCACCCCAGGAGCTTCACTCAGTATGGTACAGAATATCCCCCTGGCTGGTTTGATTTATCCCAGCTGTGGCCCCTCCCAGCCACAGCAGCTCCCAACTGCTTGGGCCAGCATCTGCTTCAGATAATGAACCCAAACTGAACGCAGGACACTGGCTTGACAGCCACAGCTCAGTAAACTGCTAGAGTAACTGCTAATGGCAACCAAATAAGCCAGAGATACTTAAGTCTACTTTCTTTAACACCAGATGGTAAAGATCAGTAGGTTATGTGTGTATTTTTCCTTTGTTCCAAAGACTGGTTCAGGTACATCTGACTGGGACGTGACATCTCCCCAGGTATATGATTACAGACAAAGTCAATGCTGCTGCTTTGGTGACTCCACAAAAACCTGACAGCCAGAGACTCTCATGCAAAGTATCTGGGCAGCAGCAGCACTTCTCATCTCTTCCCTTGCTGTTTATGTGACAGTGAAATACCTGGGCTTCACATGAGGCAGGAATATACTGTATGTATCTGAGCTGGTTTTACCTATTCTGAAGCAGAAAGAGAGAAGCAAAGGTATGAACCAATTATA
>JANHFX010001237.1:51533-63911 GCA_027560015.1 Chloroceryle amazona
GGCAGGGGCGGGAAGGAGATTAAACCATCAAAATTCCAGAGAATTCAGTGTTTTGTGTAAGGAACGTTTCTGGCCCCCACTGTTTCTCTTCCTCTCTGTATCGTGGGAAAGAGGGGTAAAAAGATCAGAGCTAGTCTTTTGTTCGCTTTGATTTGTAGTTTTTAAGACTTTGCACTAACAGCTGAAGGACTTAATTCTGTCACTGCTGCAGAAGAACCTTGTTCTGCTTAAGTTATATTGAATACATTCGTAAACCAAGAGTATCCACAGTTATGCAGAAACGCTCTTCAGAAACCCTGTCCTTAATCTCATTTAAGTATGTAACTAGGGGGCTGGCTTTTAAAGAAGGCCCTCTTTAAGCCTGCCCAAAAGATTAATGTGTAAATGCAAAGAATGCTCTGGAAGCTCTTGAATGAAGACATTTTATTTCCAAATAATCACAGGAGTAACTGCTTGTAGCAAAAAGATGATTAATGGCATTGTGGCCAAAATAAGGTGAGTCCCTAAACTTGACAGCATAGTATTTGCACGCTACCTCAGTGTTAAGAGTTTCTCACACTACCTTTGTTTATTTTTACTGGAAGAAGCACAAGAAAAGCATGATGCTTGCTTAAATCTCCATAAATCCAAACATCTGAAGCTACATTACTCCTTTTTCCTGGCTCGGTTCCTCTCTGAAAGCACGCTGCTTGCATGCTCACTCTCGTTTTTCCCATGAACTACAGGGTGTAGGCCAAAATACCCTTTGCAACTGGTAACTTGCTAGGCACACTAGGTTCCAGTTAATATAACAAATAGTCATTCCATAATGCTTGAAATATCTGTGGCATGAATATATGAAAAGTCCTGAAATTATCAGGCAGCAGGAGGATCATTTTTTGTTTTCCACAGGGTCAATTTTATTTATCTGGTGAAAACATCTTACAACAAAAAAAGTTAAGTTCCATGGAAAACTGATTGACAACCGCGTTAACAGTATTCAGGTGGCAAGCTGGGAACGCTGGTATGTGTGAAAGCTGAGCACTTCTCCCTGCACTGGCCTGGGGACATTCTTGTATCACGGTCTGCTCTGCAATGGTGTGGTGTTGCCTCCCTATCAGTGGCTTTAGCTACGAACTGGCATGTGTATCTGCAGGGAATCAAGCTGCATCTTTTAGCATCCAGTTACTTGGGAACTTGTCCTGGTTTGCTGGAGCTGAAGGTGTGAGCCAGTACATTAAAGGCAAAGTTGGAGGAACCATCTCAGCAGATGCAGGGTCAGTGGTTATGTCTTCTCCTGCCAACATCCGTGAAGCGATGGCTCCTCATTCCTAAGAAATAACTCCTTATCTAACCATGCACTGATACCCTGCATAGCAACAACAAATGAACAGCAGGGGACCACTGCCTGCAGCCAGGCTTTGGGAACAGGTCTTGTAGGTAAGAGTGGGCACCAGTGTAGTGCTGTGGGCACCCAAATGGGGACTGCAGTTGTCCCTTTGGGCATAAAGCATCTCTCCTTAGCCAAATACGTGACATGCTGGGGGAGGGAAAGGCATCTCAGCTACACATGCTCTGCACAATTATCCAATATGCCTGCAATACAATCCTGTAAAAGAGGCAATTGTTGTTGCAGCATGGTTGCTCTGGAAAGCTTTCCGCTCCTAGGCTGAATTGCAACTATCAAATCTCTGTTGGTTTGGCTGAAAAAAGATCATGGCAATGATGTCTTTTCACTAAAAAGGATTCTTTCCCACTCTGCTGTCATTAAAATGAAATATAGACTAGCCAAGCTCTGTCTTCAACAAGACTCTCTGAAAATGGAACATTTTTTTGATAAAATAACTGTAATTCAAACTGCAGCAGTCAGTGCTGTGCCTGCTTTGGTACCCAGCCAGTGAATTTTAAAGTAAACACCCTCCAGGACTGTTCTCCATTTGGATTTATTAGTCATTACCAAGAAAAGATAATTAGCACTTCTGAAGCATTGTGATAATCAGTAGCATGAACTGTTACCAATAGAAACGGACTGGGGTATTTGTGCAGCACAGGAATATGGCAGCTCTGCTGTACTCCCTGTACAGAATGAGTACACCAGTGGGCAGATCCTCAGCTGGAGGAAACGTTCCTAACTACCAGTGGAGCTAATGACAGTTTATACAGGGTAAGACAGGGAGGGGATCTGGGGCCTGTTGGGCTTCTCCTTCTGTTATCCTGGAGGGGCAAAGTAATTTTTGTTACAATATACAAACATTCTTGTTGGTCAAAGGCAACGTCAAATACTACTCCTCTACTGTGCTACAGAAAAATAGAAGCTATTTACCTTTGTATTCACCCTGACAACACAAAGGAAAATAGCCTTGTGGTGGAACAAGAGGAACCTGGATGTATACCTGGATCCTTTAGGCAACAATGCCTTTTTTCTCTCCCTCTTTCTAAACCAATGAGAAAGCTCTGTTGGACTCAAGTCAATGCTAAAAGTCGCATTTCATTTATTTTCTCCAAACTTCCATTACTCACAATCATCTGTAATAATCACATGAGAGATGGGATGTAAATATTGTGTTCCTAATCTGAAACTCTGAAACTCTGAGCATTAACTATGGCAGGCTCGCTGCTATACAAAGAAGTATGTCTATTAAGAGTTAGCAACATTGCTATCTAAATAAATACTGCAATACAGAGGCTTGTCTGAAGTAGTTATTTTTCTCTACCTGGAAGTACAACCAAAATCTATGCTGAATAACAGAGGTAGCATGTAAGCTTGGGAAGCCTTCTGTTTTGGAGACCACTAATAATAAATAGAGATAGATCTACCTCCAAAATACAAGTCTGCAACAACCGCCCTCCTCCCTGCACTGTACAGAGCATTTCAGGCCCATACACCACCACTCCAGCCAAGAGGTGTCGTGCCTCCCTGGGAAGCATGCAGGAAATCTCGGGACTGAGTCCAGTATGCATACCAAGTAGTACGTCTGCAACTGATGTAGAGGCAGTGATGTGCTGTGCTGGTAGAGGGTGCTTTGCCCATGGCAATCCTATCGATGCCAATGGCATTAACTCATGTACATCTTCCCTGCCACGCCTGGAGCAGAGGCTCTTAGGACTGCAGCTCCAATGCCAATAATGCTCGTTAATGCACACGAGAAATATGGGACCACTGGCTGATACACTCAAAGTACTTATGCGTGCCTGCCCCTCTCCTGGAAGATGACTGCTGTGGCAAGGCTGATTACCACCAAGATGAGCAACAAATGATGGCAAAAAATGTGATGGGCTAGTGGCTGTTTACAAACTACACAAGCAGAAGTAAATGGATCTGTGAGTGTTTGCTTTTCAGATGCTGCTGGGAAACAGGTACCCTCCTGCCAGGTCACAGATCAGCTACATTACAGACCTCTTAAAGCTGTTCCTCAGTTGCTGAGGTGGATGCATAGCTTGAACTCAAATAGCTGTCCAGTACGCAGAAGTTGCTATGGCAGCGCTTTACAGATACATGTTGCACAAGAAAGCAGTGATGTCGGACCGCACTGACTCTTTTTTGTATCTTACACAGAAGGTTCACTCCCACCCTGGGAACTGTGGAGCAGAACAAATAATGGAATATTGTATCTATATCTCTATGTATCTACTTAAGTCTATTGTCAGATTGCATCGGACTGTGGAAGTGGGTTTAAAACACCTGGGTAACAATTTACATAGTATGTCAACAACTTCTCTCCCCCTCCCCTTCCCCCTTTACCACCTGCAGTGCAGAGCAAGCCGATTTCATAGCATCCTTCACAGCAAAATGGGTCTCTGCTGCATCTTTTTGTCTTCATGAAACTCATTTAATTCTGGTACTTTAACACCTACTCCTCCTTTGCTGCTGGTGCTATTGCAAATGAGAAATGCGGCTGGGTAACACTGTCTCCTTGGAAACCTGCCTCTGGCCTAAAAAGTCTGGTTTGGTGCTTGTGCGGCACTGGAAAGTTGGAGACCTCATGGGCTGACGACCTTTCATGCCAGGGCTGCTTTCACTCCAGATCCCTCTGTGGGCAGACAAATAAACTGGGCTATTGCACCAGCATGATTTAACAGGAAAAAAAAAAAAAAAAAAAAAGGGCCTGGGAGTGATGAGAGATACCTGAGAGCAGTGTATTTCCCTCACCACCTCAAAGTAAGGATGGGGCAGGAGCTCTGTGATGGTGTGGTCTGGGAGCAGTGCAAGGAGCCCACCTCCATGTTAGCCTGAAGATTTCCAAGTAATTGTAAACAATGCTGACTTCAAGTCTGCTGCCAGAGCCTCAGGCTCTTTAAGAAATAACCCCTACTCATTTATTGCCCGAGAATATTATTATTTCCGGAATGAACTAGTTGTGGATCACAATACTGGGCAGAATTATAGTACAAAGTGTGTTTTAGTGCAAACCTACTTATGAAACAGTCACAAATCTTCTTTGGACAGAAACGGGTGCAGAGCCCCAGCCTTTTGTGCAGAAAAGTGCCTGCAGCTAATTTCTCCATCATATTCATCCTGGAACTGGTCTGGACAGGGCTGGCTCTTGTGTGTCATGTAACAGCACGGTACAGCTCCGCCTGGCTGCTGAGGCCACAGGGAGGTCAAGCACAGCTAAGGAGCATCTTAGCAGGGGACATGCCAGCTGCAGCCCCCCCATCCCGGCGGTGCTGGCCATGGGGAGGCTGCACATATTAGGTGCTCTTTGCTCTTACATCTGATACAATATGCAAAATGACCCTGCTCCGCTGAAATCTCAGCTCCATACCTCTAACATAAAATTTCTACAGACAATCCAAGAATATGGTTTTAAGAAAGAAGCAGTTCATATATACACATAGTGCCTTCAGCATACTTTCCCTTAAGAGACTGCTGCTGTATTTTGTATCATGAAAAGATAGATGTGAAAATGTTTTGTGCCAGGAATGGTAATGCATTGAGCATAGAGTTCAGTCACTATATATTGGAAATCACTATATTCCTCACCAAAAGTGAAGCAATAGGTGATTAATAAGAATGAAGCTCAGAGTTTATCATTAGATACTTCACATAAGGCCTTTCAATAAATATGTAATTTGAGATAAAGAGATGTTTTTATTACTAGTTCAAGTGTGAACTGATTTGGTCTTTGGTCTTTCTGCTTTTGTGAATCATACTGCAATAGCTGCTTTTTAAAAAAAAAAAAACAAAATTTTAATTGGTCTAGGCAAGAGCCCCACTAAATATAGTGAGCATTTGCAGTATATAAGAGTAAGGCAGGAAAAAGGATTATCAAAATAGCAGAAATAATTTTATAAAAGGCATATACTGCATGTCTAAATGGTTTAATTGCTGTTCCTATCCTGCCAGATCTGTGTGGAGGCAGCCACATGCTTAAGCACAACTTGGTCAACGTAGCTGGTGCATTTACTCCTGTTTAGAGCAGGTCTGGGCTTTAATTCAGGTCTTGGGGTTTTTAATCTTTAAAGAAAATTGGAACTTGCAAGTGCTTTGAGCAGCTGTACTCCAGCATGATCTTTCTACAGACAGGCACCTTGAACCAACACTTTGAAATAAGTCTTGCTATTAACTTGAGCAGGAGGTGAACCAGACATGTGGGAAAGAAAAGGCATTCTCTGTTTCTGCCTGTTGCAAATTCTTCTACAGATAGGCTTGTCTCAACTAAGCATGTAGACCTGAGCCCTCTGTCCTGGAATTATTTTGCCCAGTTCCAGGTTAGAATGGCACTGTTGGGCTTTTTCTTTGGTTGGTTGGTTTTGGTGTCCGTCAACAGAATGAAGGTGCTTAGCTTCAGGGCAAAGCTTCAGAGCTCCCTGGGTATGACAGTGAACGGGATGACAGGACTGCTGGATTCGAGATCCAGAGCGGTGAGGAAGCATTCGATGGCTGCTTCATTTTTCCCCTGAGCTTGCAAGACCTCTCCGAGGCTGTTCCAGGCCCTGTGACTGGTGGTCTGGATCTGGATGGCATCTCTGAGCACCTTCTGGGCCAGGTCCCTCCGTCCAAGTCTGCTCAGCACCAAGCCCTGTCAAGAAACAAGTGACAAGCAGTTAACAATGGCACGGAACAGGAAGAAATGCAGTGTGCCAAGCTCCCAGCAAGCTGGGCAGATGTATGAGGGCAGGCGCAGGAGTCCTATGAGTGGGGATCTCCACTGGTTTCTGGAGAAGAGAAGCAATCAGCTGTTAAGCTCTGCTTTTTTTGGTGTTTTTTGTTTGTTTGTTTGTTGTTGTTGTTGTTTTTGATGTGATGTGCAATTTAAAAAAAAAACAATTCTGAAAATATATATATATTTTTTTTAAGCAGAGGCTGATCCAGCTCTGCAAGTGCTCCTGCTGTGTGTTACTGGGAAAGAGTATACTGGTGCTACACAGAGGAAAGGCTACAGGCCCTTTAAGCATCCCTCTCTCCTTTAGTAGGTTACACTGGCTTCTAATCCCTAGGAAAATATACACAGGTTCAATTACACTCAGTATCTAAATTAACTCTTACACATCTGGAACATCCATCTGAGGCTGATGTAAAGTCTCTCAGCTCCTACATCCTGACCATATAGGAAGATCTTTCTTCTTAACAAATGAGGCCAGAGGGACGCGGCCCCCTTCCAGCCTTCTATAGGGGAGGACTCTATATAACACCATGGGGCCCTCTGTCCTCCTGTACTCCAGTGTAGATCCTAAAGCAGTGCAGGGGAGGAGAAGGATGGAGGAACCTTGCTTAAAAAGCTGTCCTTAGGGTAAGAAAAGACACAAGTGGGTGTAACCATCTGGAAGGAACAGGAGGAGGAGGATGAAAGAAGTGGTAGGAAGAACATGTTTTCCTATAGGGCTCACAAGAGGCATCTGAACCCACAAAGCATCTCATGAGCCAGGCTCCCTTTTAATTATATAGCAGTCAACCACACTGAGCCCAGGATGGTCACGTGGGCTTTGCAGGCCACAACACATTAGTGGCATTTTTCTGCTTCCTCCTGAAGATGCACACACCAGTATGAACCTCCCACCAGTTTAATCTAGGTGTGGCCTGTGGAAGAAGCAGCCAACACTTTCATGTCACCTGCCTAGCTCTGCGTGGCCGCTGCCTGCACTCACCCACGGAAATGTTGGAAAGCGAGATGACTGCCTGATGTCATGTTTTTCCTGGGACTATGTAGTATGTGAATGCACATATATTTAAAGAAAAGCATTAGGTTAATCTCTAATGTGTCTAATTGCCTTTAATTGATATGAAAAAACATAAACCCCCTGAAATCTCTCACATCTAGAACCTGAGTAAATTTCTGATGAAAGAATGATGCTTTTGCAAGTAATGAAGATTTTGCCTTCGTCTTGTTTTGTTTGCTTATCCAAAAGTGCCATTAGACACAGGGTACACCAGCATGACTAATATCCTATAGTCAGTGACAGAAATAATACCTACACACAGTTCCTTTGCCCGAAAGATAAATTAAGAAACACTCTTCTAATCAAGTACTGGCAGTACTGTGAAAAGTTTCACTGCCTCTTTCTTGCCCATGACCTTGACCTGAATAATTACCTCAGTAGCAAATCTGATCACTTAGAGTTGTAGTGGGGGTGTTTTTTCTTTAGGTCTTTCTCTCTCTGTTGGAAAATGGTGAGGCAACGGGGCCTAATCTTACCAGACCCTTGTGAGCAAGCAGAGGTGGCAGTTGGGAGAGGCTGGTTCCTCTGGAGGTAGCTGCCCAAAGACAACTGCAGGTACCTAACAACAGACTGAAAGGAATTTGCGCAACTATAATTTGAGTCACTCTCTTGGCAGGGATCTGGAGGCACAGAAAGTGCAAGTAGTGTGCCCATAGCAAATCTGCTGATGAGCCAAGAATAGACAGGAGCTATCTCAGCTCAAGTTCATCCTCAACCACAAAACCACGCTTCTTAAAAACTCTTCATGTTGCACTGACCAAGCAGAGCTGATTGTGCTCTCTGGTGGCCAGAGACCTATTGCTGTCTTCACCCTGACACTAAGTGGCATCTCTCCATGCTCCCGGAGGGCTGCTGGCCCTGCAGGCTCAGGGGCCAGCGAGCCCCTGCAGCTGCTGCCTGTTATCCCTCTCCAATGAGGAGGGGAATTCCCTCCCCGGCTGACATCTCATGCCTCTCAACAATGCTGCAGTGAAATCCACCTCATCGTAATCCGCTTCTGCAGCACAGTTACCTTGTCTGCCTCAGCACCCTTGTTGGGCAAGGACCAGAGGTTGGCATGGCTTCCCTCACTACAGCTCCCCAGTGTGGAGCCACTGCATTTATTCTGGCTATGCTTGAGGTCCCTGCAGCTGTTTTGCAGCACTGCGAGGAGGCTGTATGCAAACCCCCATGTACTGGGCTCACTACTGTGTTCATCTGGGGGAGATGCTGAAGCTGATGCCCACCAGTAAGAGCAGCACATGTGAACTTTTGCTCATCCGTATCCAGTGCTTTCATGCGTGCCAGTTTAGATGAAAAAAACAATTTGTAAACCATCAGAAAGGGTGATATCAGGCTTCTCCAAGCGAGGGAAAAGCCTCCTGTTGATACTGCAGTATAGGGCATGAGTAAAAAACTGCTATATGTTTTAGGGAAGAAACACAAGAGGAAACATTTGCTAAAGGAGGTAAATATTTCCTGCCTCCTCCTTGCTTACATGTACGACTGTTAGTGCCAAAGGCTACCCAGCCCCGTGGCCCTTTCCAGGAATACCCACCATTCTGCTTCCCTCTTATTCTAACCAGGAATGTTGAATGACCAGCCCCATGTCCCCTTCTTGCCCACACGTCTGGATTTCCATGTCTTTGCCCAGTGAGCTGTGACAGATGGTGTCAGCCCTTCCAGTGAGGCTTAACTGAACCAGCAGAAATATGCTGCTGGATGTTTAAAGGACAGGTTGAACATCATTAATTCTGCATGCAGGGAGTTTCTTGCTTTGGATTTCCTCTCTCCTCTCCTCCCTGCCCTGCTCCTTGCAAACCACAAGCATTTTCTGAAAGCTGGAGGCTGCGCAATCCCCAAGCCTCCAGAAGACGCCACACTGAGCACTTGTTTTTTGCTTCCCTGAGGTATTTGTACTTGAGAGCTTCTCCTTGCTACTGAATTTCTTATTTCCCCATGGAGTCTGGCTTGCTATAAACAATGCCTGCCATGTTGTTGCTATGTAGGTCCAGCTGGAATCTGCCTACAGTGCAAAAGAAAAAAAATTATATATAAATTCAGAAAGCCACCCACTGACAGGCAATTTGCATTTTTATCTGGAAGATTTTTTAAAAAAAAAAAAAAGATTTCTCTAATGAAAGTTCAGTTCCTGAGTTTCTATGGAAACTCATCTGCTTGGTGTGCATGCATAATTTCATAAAGGCAGATCTCAGGAAGATGAGCAATTAGTATAAATACAAGCAGGAATGTGATTAAGGGTTTCATCCTCTTATTCCTGAAGATGGAGGGTGGGGCTGGGTTTTGTTGTCTTTCCTTGGTTTGTATTTGTGTTTTTGCCAAAGTAAGGCAGAAAAAAACAGTGTACAAGGTGGCCTCACTCCTCTGCCACCTCCTGGATGGCACTGGCACTTCTGGTTTTGCCCAGTTATTTTCCTCCCAAAGTATGGTTTTCTCTATCAGTGTTGTTTGTACCAACTCAGACCCTAAGGAGCAATGACAGGCTTTAACTCAAGCATATTATAAGTAGTAGAAAACCCCAAACCAAACCAAAAGGTGTGTGGGAATCATTTTGCTTTAACAGCCCTAGGCCTGTGCTAGCCACATGCAGGCATTTCATGTGCTGCCTGGGTTAATATAACTGTATAGTGCTCAGATGCCAACTCACTCAGGGAGGTCTGAGGGTGACTTGCGCAGATTAATTTAATTTTCTTCTTTAGGTCTGAAGACATACTTCAGATCTTGTAAACAGAGGCAGAGTGGTGAAGGCTATGTTTTCAAGCTAGACTGTAAAAGACAGAGATGAAAGCATTGGAAGAAATTCATTGAAGGTGAAGGGTTGTGGCCCAGTGAAGCTACTACAGTCTACTGGTGCATCAAGGCAGAGGGGTGATGGCAAATTTGGTTTGCTGCCTTATGCTGGCAGCTGGACTCCTGGATTTATTGATTTATTTATTTAATTTCAGGGGAGAGGAGGTGAATAAAGGAAGCTTTTTCAAAGTTTTTTTTTGACCTTGTCTGCATGCAAAATAAACAAAACCTAGATCACTTCTATGGTGACACTGGGTTTGACTCCCTTGGCTTCAGTGATGTGATACTTAGTAATTAATACTTAAGTTTGGCTATTTTTGGTTTAGAACATTTCAAGTATCACTTCAGAAAGTTCTGAAATTTCTGATAGTGCCTTTATTTCCTTAAAGTTTGACAAAACCTCCTTAAAGCTAGATAGGTCAGAAAATTCTCAGGAAACAGTGCAGAAGAGACATTAAGAAAGGCTACAAAATAAGCCTCACATACAAGCTGGAGTTTATTTTTAGTAAGGAAAGTCAAAACTTCCTTTGCAAATGTTTAGTTCAAACACCTGATGAGCTGCAGGGAGTTATCCTGAGTCTTGGCATCCTTGTCTCCTTCCACTAAGGAGGCACAGATTTACTTGGACTTTCCTTTGGAGCTTGCATTGGGAGGAGATGTCCAGAAAAATGTTTTATTTCATTTCTGGAAGATTTTTTTTGTTTTGTTTGCATGGTCATCTCCTTCTTGGAGAATCTGTATAGATGGACTAGACTCTATCTTTTACAAATTTATTTTAATAACTACTTTAAATGCAAGTTCTCTTTCCTTGCATGAGACTCACATTTCAAAACGAGGTTGTCTCAACCGAACACAGCATTTTTGCCCATTATCTAAATACCCTAAGAAGTTTCCAGAATAAAGTAGACTTTGCAGACTTTGCTGTTGGCCTTCTGCTAGTGCATTATTTAATTATTTTCAAGGTAAACAGGATGTCCTTACTGTCTACTCCAATCTGTAATACGGACATGTCACTAGTGGTTAGTAGGAGGGTAATCAGCAGTGGCAAGAGCAGGGCATGCTGCAGAAAAGTGCTTGTTCAAAAGTGTGCTTATTCAGCAGAACCCTACAAAAAGCCTTTCAAGATGCATTTGGCACTTGGTGATAACAGTCTCATGTAACAGAAAAATCCGCACTGCTACAGGGCAACATACGCTTCTGTGATTATTTAGCAATCAGTATAAGTTGTAAGCAAAGTCTGTTGCATAAACCATGAAATATCAAAAGAGTCCCTTTGGAAAATGGCAAAGATTAACCCTGGAAATTCTAGGTCTCCTAGAATAAAAGCAGACATGTAAGTAGCCAATTGCTCTGTGATTCTTCCCCCATGTTCCTGACCTTTGCATTTCTGAGGAGCCAGGGTTGTTTTCTTTGATCTGTGAGCAGCAAAGTGAGTTTTTATTGTGCTGTCACTTAGCCACGCAGCAGCTGGCAGTGGGTGGGGTAGATAATCATCCATTTTGCTGATTCAGTGCAGGTTGTGGCGAACCTGAGCTGTACATCTGAGCTTTGCTCTCTCAAAACACACTGTAGGAATACATGGAGCAGTCGAGGTCTGCTCACCAAACACACGGAGTTACAGACTGTATCTTAATTTGCTGTCCTAAATGTGTGACTGGGAACCACTTCTGGAGGAAAGCTCATCTTTCAGTGTTTCTTCAGCCTCTTCTGTTGAGAACAGCTTTTCCTTCTCTTCCTTCCTCCTCTCCATCTCCTCTGCCAAAGCTGCTGCATCCCCTGTCAGTCAGTGATGTCAAAGTGCTGCATTTGATGAAGCAGAGGATAGGAAGCAGAGGGGAGGAGAGGGCCGCTGCAAAACTCAGCATGTGGAAAGGAAAAGAGAAGGAATAGCACTGAACTGGGGAATCGGGAAGTGCTAGGAAAAGCAAAAATTTGAATATACATCCTGATTTGTAGCATTTGTGCACTGCCTGTGGGTTTCAACTCACAGGGTTCAAGCTGGAGGTTTTAGCTCTGGTACTGCAGGCACCAAAGGCAGCCCAGCAGCAGATTGCTGCTTAAACTTTACTGCAGCACCTTCGTGTGCTAGAGATGAATGTGAGGTAACAGAAGAAATAAAACTGCAGGGAACTATCAGGAGAGACAGACTAGCTGAGCATGAAGACAGAAACGTCCTGAGCACATGGATATGCTTTACCATCCCTACTGAGGTAGCTTTGGCAGGAGAGAAGAAGAAAGAAAAGATCAAAAGTGGTGAAGATCCGAAGAGAGGAACATCCTTTTCCTTAGCTTATCAATGTGTTTTTCAAGGCAGTGTAGGTGCAGTAACCATCTCACCCAGGCCCCTCCCCGCCGAGGCCAAGGCAAGACCACCCCCCACCCCCTCCAGGCCAGCACACCCGTGCTCCACCCTGCCCCCTGCCCACCCTCCCCGCCCCCACTTGCGCC
>JANHFX010001239.1:0-28417 GCA_027560015.1 Chloroceryle amazona
TGGCAGCAGACACTGCAAAAACATGCTGCTAACTTCAGACAGTGCTGTTAATTAGAAGTCCTGAACTGAAAAGGAAAATCACTGAACAGAATTAGTCCTGTTTTCACACAAACCAGGACAATCCTTTAGATGTAATTTTCCAGTAAACACTGATATTCTACTACAGCTTTTCCTACTTCACATACTCTAGATTTGCTTTCCTGAAGCCATTTGAAGCAGAACATTTCAGAGTTGAAGATCAGTCCAGGACCTTTCTTAGAGGCTCTAGAAATAAATAATGAAAAAAACCCCAAACATTTCCTATCACAATTTTAGAAAAGCACTGGACATGCTTACCAATTTTGCTATTTTTCTGAACTGTCTGCTTAAATTTCAGCCTCTTGTTTAATACTGTGTGAAATTGGGAAAACAATGGCTAAATATTAATTATTTGAACAATCCTTTTTTCTAGGTTGGCTTTTTTTTTTATATCTATCTGGCTCTTACTGCATTGAATTCAATGGGAGAGACAGAAATACAGACTAACATTACAGAACTTTCCCTGAACTTAAAAACGATTTTAAACTCTTCTCAAAGTGTATTGAGCCTCCTATGTTGTAGGACAGAAGAGGTGTTCTAATAAAAGCAACACTATGTTCTATCATCTAGTCATTTCAATAATTGCTTATTTTGTTCTTAGCTAATTAAGGCAAACCCTTCCCACAAAGACACATTATGTTATTGAAAAGCCAGATGGCACCTGAGTACCACAGAGCTACGTAACTCTTATGTTGCCTATTAGCTCCACTGTCTGATCTTTTTCCTCTCATAACCAAACCAGAATGCAATCAGGAACACAATATTAATTATATTAAAGTGGGGAGACTTTTCTACCGGATAGGATCCTAATCAAGAAGTATAAAATAATGAGTTTCTGATTCTTAAACTGCTTCTATATTTCATCTTAGACTCTGAGTGGATTTTAAAAATGAAGCTACATATTGACATAATTGCTGAGAGCTTGGCCTTTCATCTTCCAGATTCTAAAGTTTTGAATTCTTATCAGTATCCAGGTTTCACTTGGGCACATGGGGTTTGCCTGTTCTCAAAATAGTTCTGTGTGGATGAAGACTGTCTCCTGAAATACAGGAATCATGGGCCTATTTGAGAATCCCCATACATCAGACCACACATTTCTAAACAAATAGTCTGTATTCTAAATTAAATTCATACAAAAGGAATCAATTAGTCAGATATATAAGGCCACAATAAGAATATAAATAATTATAATTACTTGGTAGTTATACCTTGTTGGAGTCCTTAAAAAGAATACAGAAGCTCAAGTGCATGAATCCATAGGAGTGAAACAAGTTCAGACAACAGACTACTAGTTTTAACTTAAGCCATTCCAAAGAAATTCCAGCTCTTTCCCTTCTATGCTGTGATGAGTTTAAAGGTCCTAAATCATGCTTTAAAATTCTGGTTTTGAAGCTGGACCAGTAGCTTTCAGTTATTGAAAAATAATTCTCATAGTGCCTAATGTTCTTTTGCCTATATCTATACCTCTAAATTAGAAAAGGACACTGGGTGAGTTCAGACTTAGAGCAATTGTATATATTTCTTCATTGTTAATGTATTCGGTCCCCACCACTACCTGGCAGAACTCTGCTATAAAGGGAAGTAGCGTGAGAATTGATGAGTTCCATTTCAAGATATTTTTACATACTGGTAATTCAGGTATGACTTATGCTGAATCTAGATCCTCATAGTTCTTTTTATTTATTTATTTATTTATTTATTTCCTTTATTCTGCTGCAATATAACATGTCAATTACTGCATAAGGTAATAAAAATAAATTCATTAGAAATACTCAAAGATTGACCATACATTATATAAATATCTGATGAAAACAGTATTGACTTGCCTGTCATTAAGAAATGGAAACTGAAAATTCCTATTACTGTGCTGTGAAAATTTTGCTGTTACTATTATCAACATTTCTACAACCAATGTACTGTGAGAAGATAAATTTTAAAAGGATCATCCTTCCAAATATAAAATATGTTAAGCTTGATTAAACACCTTGGAAGAAGGGCACAAACTATTTGTGTCTGTAATTCTAACCATGATTCAAGAGATTTGCATTTTTCACACTACTAGTCCCATTAACTTCAGTGATATTATTTACATGAGAAAGATAATTTGGTTCTCAGTTTTTTTAGCTTGGTCAGAAATGATCACTATCAGCAAATATTTGAGGATTTTTGACACCAAGAAATGTGTTGTAAGTTCAGTTACATCTGTTCAGCTGAATTAGAGTAATGGCAATATACTCATAAAAGGGAAAAGTTAACTTTCAATTATAAAAGCCAGCCTTTTTTTTTTTTTTGACTTCTGCTGACTGAATCTGAACCTCATTCAAAGAGCAAAGTATGACTGTGAGGAAAAAAGAAAATACTTGGGATAAATTTTTTGAAAATAAACTCTGATGGAGCTGAAGAGTTTAAAACATGTTAATTTTATGTGTGAACATTTATAATAATTTTAGGCTAAATTTACATCCTTTATTGAATATTTAGGAGCTATATTATAACACTTATGGTAAGAGTAGGTAGTAGCAAAGAGGCTGAATCTGGAAAAATACATTACAAGAAAAAGGTATTACCTTTTTAACAATGGCAAAAGAGATGGCATTAGGACCTCTAAATAATTTTAAAATGGATTACAGGAAGTTGTAAGGAATATTTGTATAGCACAATGAACAATCCTGTGCATGCACCAAAACAGAGTGGGAACCCAAAAGAGCAGGTCTTTTTCATCTCTAAAATCTCTGATTTTCTGTCATAGTTACATAATTACAATTATGCATAATTACATAATACATAATTTAAATTATGTATAATTCTAACTGTATGTGTGTAATTGCAATTATGCATAATTGCATAATTATAGTAACATTCATGTTTTTGAAGATCTAACTTCAGTTCAACTGAAATGAATATTGCTTCTTCATTGAGTAGAGGGAAAAAAAGTACAGTCATCATTCAATAAGATGTAAATCCAAAGTAGCCACATTAAAGAAAAAAAAAAAAAAAGAATGTTCACAGTTAAGAAAAATCAAAGAGTAATATAGAATTATTCTTTTAATGTTGTGATATATGAAAAAAAACATAAATATCATTCATTCAGCCCAAGGTAAAGAGAGATCAAATGGTTAGGAACTTCCTTTGGCTACTCTTCATCTTTTTTTTTTTACTCTTCCTTTTTCTTTTTAATCTATAGACATACATTTTCACTTTTAAATATGAGAAAAAAAATATTCTCTGTACATAAAGATTAATTTAATTATCAATGACTCCTCTTATGATCAAAAGAAAAAGGAAAATAAAAAGTAAATGTCAAACATATTTTGGTGCAATCAAAGCCTTGTATCCGATATTAATCAAGTGTCTTAAGTACTACTTTATTAAAGGCTATTATTTTGAATTTGAACCTTAATACTTCGATTTGACCTTAAATAATTTTCCTCTGAAAGAATACATGATCATCTAAATTTTCAAGTCAAGCTGACCCTCAAATATCTAATTTTCAGCATATTTCTAGACAAAAAGTCTAAGAAGGTGAAGATTTTGGTTAAAAGACATCAAAAGCTTTGGTGGCTGCTGTGACTGTTGCCTAATCACAGACACCTAATGTGATTTGAGGAATGCTGTCATAGCCAGTATATCTACCTGGTATAGGAAGATATGGCAAAGGACCTGGGAGATATTACTGCCCTTCTGCATTGGCAGCTGGAGGTCAGTCATCTCAAATGGCATTATATGCCTTTATTCAGGCAACTATTCCATTATATGGAATTGTGCTTCATCTTTTTGTTTGTTTGTTTTTGTTGTGCTGTTTGTTTGGTTGGGGTTTTTTATTAATCAACAGCAATGTTTTCTGGAACTGTATGAAACTTTCACAGCCATCTGCAGGAGGTACCATCTCTCAGTATGCATCCAAGTGTAATTAAACTCTCATGTAAAATACAATCCCAGCATTAGTTTTGTATAATTTCTATATCACTTACATTATCGTATTAACACATATCGTACTTATATTGGCAGATTTTTAGGTAGGATTTTATTATGTTTTACCTTTGAAAAAAATCTTTTAGGATTTGCCATAGCATGACAGTTTGGTTTTGGTTTGGTTTGGTTGGTTGGTTGTTTTTAATAGGTGTTCTCTGTTTTCATTGAAGAATCATATTTAATGCTCTCATGCAGTCTTTTTACTTTTCCCATTCTGAGAGGGCATTCAAAGGAAGAAAAATCCCAAACAAATCAAGTCTTTACAAACAACATTTTACACTGTACTGTAACAGTCTTTAATCCAGTGCATCTACTTCAGTGTTATAATGTAATTTTATTCTAAGTTTTATTCCTTTCCACTTAGTATTATATCCACTTTAGTCCTCTTATTCAACTTACTTCCTTCCATTTTCGTCCTAAAATGATAAATCAAAATTTTAATAAGGATTTCAAAATATTACAAAGCAAAATTATAAACACCTCTTTTAATTCTTACTATGGTTAGTATTTCAACAGCATCAAAACACATTAAAGAATTCATGTTCTCACATATTCTTTCTAACCTGTTATGTAGTGCTGGGTTGACATTGGCCAGCTGCCAGATGCCCACCCAGCTGCTCTTTCATGCCACCTCCTCAACAGAATGGTGAAGAAAAGAAGATGAAAAAGTTTGTGGGCACGAATTGAAGAGTCTAGGCCAGTTATTCCCAATGTTGTTGTAGCTGACTGTAATTTAAAAATTGGAGAGGCTTGTAGTCCTGCTCTACATCACTCCTTAAATTAAAATTTTCTGAGAATTTAGGGATGAGAGGAAAAACAAATCTCAGATGAAGTTGAGACTTTCAAGTGATATCAAGGGTAACAAGAATAAGTTTTAAGAATGTGTTAATATTAAAAGGTTGAACAAAGAAATGTAGGATCATTGCAGAATGGGGTGGGTTAATTGACAGTGGGCACAGTAAGACTGAGGTATTCAATGCCTTCTTTGACTCAGTCTTCACCAAGAAGTTTTCCCAGGCCCAGGATTAATTGAAGGGTTCAAGGAGAATGAGAATGACCAACAGCAGATGTGGATTGAGTCAGGGCTTACTTGAGACTAGACCTGTAAAGCTCCCTGACACTCAATGGGATGCATCAAAGAATGCTAAGAGCTGTCAGAATTCCTTGCAAGGTAGCTTTCTACCATTGTTCAAAGGTGTTGTATACTAGAGGAGGTCCCAGGCAGCAGAAGCATTGATAATATCAGAATTAACCACCTAATTGGCATTCCTAGGAGAGCACAGCATAATATTAATGGTTCTTACACAACATTTTTCACCTCAAGTTCTGAAAGTGCTTTATAGTGGAGTCGACAAGGCCTGAGCTTCCTGGTCTAACCTCAGAGCTGACCCCGCTTTGAGTGGAAGGTTGGATGGAAGACTTCCTGAGATCCTTTCTCACCAGAACAAATCTGTGATCCTATGATCCTTAAAGATACAGAGTGGACAGTTTTCATTATTTTAGAACTACCTCTGTTTTTTTAATACTTCTGTTCACTTATTTTCAGGTTTCCATTAGAAATACAGTACCATTACAGGTAATTTAAGGTAACTAGCTTGGTAAGAGTTGATGAAGAAAAATGTACAACTAAAGCAAGATGTTTTGATCAACATTGCAAATCCTTTGTGACATTATGAATGGCATTAAAACCAATATAAGAGTGGAAATTTATAGGAGGAAAATGAGGGAGCAATGTAGATTTTCATTCCCTTTAGCTGTTCAGTTCATTTAAACTTTTTATAGAATTAGAACAGAAACTTTGACTAGTGAGAGAGGTCTTGTGTGGCTTGAGGACATTATTTCCTCCTCTCTACATTGGATTCCTCATCTATAAAACTGAATAAATTACATTCCTTTTTCAGAGTTATTTTAGACATAAAAAGTTCATTAGAAGGATGGACTATTTTGTACAATAATATTTTGATTCAAAATAATTTGTTCCTAGAAATATACATAACCAAGAAAGCAACTAACTAAAGATGTTAGTTAATTTACAAGAAGCAATTACCACACAGATCAGGGGGATGAGATTATTTGGGACATTTATACACTATAAAGAGCCTTTGCAGGGGATGGAGGATCCAAGTAGAGGGAAATACTCTCTACAGAAATAAAGGACTAAAATGGTTTAGTTTCCATAGCAGGTAGTCAGAAAAAATGCTGATTTTTCATGTGGAACTGGGTCAAAGTTATTATTTGGATAGATTTGAATTTCAGATATGTGCAAGTCACATGACTAACCTCCAACTATGATCATTGTGAGCTGTTAAATTGCCCTACATTATACTCCTGAATCTAGTTAGCCGTGATAAGATTCTGTTCTTCAAACACTGTTTCCTAAGGCCATTTTAGATGCCCTAATTTACTCCATCTGGCCTCTCACTGCAGCTCTGGAAGATCACAGGTAAATTGGGTCCTCTGCTGTATCTGTCAACTCCATGTGAATGCATTTAATAATCTAAGTTGTCTCAAAAAATAATATAAAATAATATCCAAACTTCAGCAACTGAGTCACACACTTGAACATACCTAGTCACTCTATACATAATGTACTGGTTTTAAAAGAAATTCAATATAAGTAATGTGTCAGTGACTGAAACAAGAGATGGATCACCTGTGACAGATAAGCATGAATGGGGAGTTGACATACTTGAATTCTGGACAAAAATCCACTATAGCTCCCTGTAAAGCCTTTGTTTCTTTTTTTTCTTTCCTCCTTAAAGAAGATAGTAAAACACCTTTCAGCAGTTGCCAGTTATAGTCATCAATTAAGAGTATGATATGAGGGTATTGTGAGGTTTTATGTTGTGCCTTTTTTTGTTTGTTTGGGATTTCTTGTTTTGTTTGGTTTGGTTTGTTGTTGATTGTTTGTTGGGTTTTGTGTTTGTTTTTTTTTTTTATTATTCTATTTATTAAATTATTGCTGGGCACAAATAAATGTAATTCCAAAGTGATCAAGTCTCTCAGCTATGTGAATAAGACTATTAGAAATAGTTTTTTCCTACAGTCTGATAATCAATATGCTTATTTACTAAAAGCTTAACTATCATAACACAGCACCATAAACATGATGGAATGTGTGATCTATTCTCTATATATTACTCAGTTACTGAAAAAGCAATGTAGGCTTTCTTTAGATTAACGGGATATATTTATATCCTTGTTTAGAAGGGAATGTTCCAAAATATCAGGTTACAGTGCTTATGCTCTTTTTTATAGAGCTTTGAGTCTACAAGTTCACCTACACCAGGCTATACTTTCTCGAAGTCAATATGAAATCATTAACCATCAGGACTTCCATGGAGCTGACAGCATTCTGTTGGTTTTTTAGGTATACAAGCCACTATTTTATTCCTTCTATCTCAAGTTGGAAATATTTATATTCCATATACAGTAGTCTGAAGCAGCATGAATCATAGAATGTTTTAGGCTGGAAGGACCTTTAGAGGACATCTGGTCCAACCTCCCTACACAAGTAGGGACATCTCTACCTAGAGCAGGTTGCTCAGACACCCCATCAAGCCTGATCTTGAATGACTCCAGGGATGAGGCCTCCACCACCTCTCTGGGCAGCCCATTCTAGTGATCTGTCACCCTCATATTAAATAACTTTTTTCTAATATCCAGTCTAAAGTTATCCTTTCTGAACTTAAACCCATTGCTCCTTGTCCTATCATTGCAAACTTTTTTGAATAGACCTTCCAATCATGAATACCTTGTGTTGGAAGGGATCTTTAAAGGTCATCTAGTCCAACTCCACTGTAGTGAGCAGGGACATCTTCAACTAGATAAAGTTGCTCAGATCCCTGTCATAGCTGACCCTGAATGTTTCCAGGGATGGGGCACCTCTCTGGGCAACCTGTTCCAGTGTTTTAACACCCTTACTGTATGAAAAAAAATATTCCTTATATCTGTAACCTTAATCTACAACCTTTTAGTTATAAACCATTACCCCTTTTCCTGTCACTACAGGCAATGCTAAAAAGATTGTCCCCATATTTCTTACAGGCCCCCTTTAAGTACTGAATAACATGGAGCCTTCTCCAGGCTAAACAACCTCAATTCTCTCAGCCTTTCTTCATAAGAGAGGTGTTCCAGCCCTCTGATCATTTTTGAGGCCTCCTCTGGACCAAATCCAAAATGTTCAGATCCCTCTTATGCTAAGGACCCAGAGCTGGACACAGTAGTCCAGATGAGGTCTCAACAGAGCAGAGTCAGTATCACACCACTTGATCTTCTGGACACGCTTCTAATGCAGCCCAGGATGTGATTTCTTTCTGAGCTGTGAGTGCACATTGCTAGCTTATATTCAGCTTTTCACCCACCAGTACCTCCAAGTTCTTCTCCACAGGGCTGCTCTCCATCACATCATCTCCCAGTTTGTATTGATACTGAAGATTGCCCAAACCCATGTGCAGAGCCTTAAACTTGGCCTCGTTGAACCTTATGAGGTTCATGTGAGCCCACTTCTCAAGCTTATCCAGGTCCTGCAGAATGGCTTCACATCCCTCAGGCACATCAGCTGTGCCACTCATGAAAATGGAAAGAGAAACATAAATTTTGATCAGAATATAAACACACCCATGAAAACACAGATGCATGCACACAGAGACATTTGTTTTCAAGAAATCATCATAACGTTTTCCTCCTAACTGAAAAAAAATAGTTATTTGAGACAGAATAAAATAATATTCTATCAAATAAGTTTTGTTTACAGTGGAGAATCAACAAACAATTCATAATTCTAGGGTAATGTTTTTATTTCTATTCATAAACATGTGTCATGGAAGCAGCTAAGTTACCAGTTTACTGTCATTCAATCCACCCTTCTATACTTATCAGCTGGTGAAAATTTGTATGCTGTTCCAAAAATCTGGTAATGTACTCTAAATGTTTTGCAAGATGCATCAGAAGGAAAGGCCAAATGATTTTATATGACCCTTCATTGCTGTGTTTATTCTGAATATGAGATATATGGGTTATGAGAGTCAAAAGGTGGTAAATCTATTCTGTGCATGTTTTGCAAAAGAAGAATCAAAAATTAGTGATAATTTAGATAGAAAGTCAGAGAGGTAGTTGTGTTATGAACAAAAATTCCCTTACCCATGTAAAAATGTCTTTTTTTTTCTTATGTTGTTCATACATTAGTAAATAAATGAGACATAAATGTGATTTCATGTTCTTAATATACCTCACAGAGTTCCATTTCTTACACTTCCTGTTCTCTTTTTCTTTTTCTTTTTTTTTTTTGACTTTATAAGTCATCTTTCCTTTATTTAATTTTAGTCTTCTAGTGTACATTTCAAGGGATGTTGTTGGTTTGTTTTTTTTTTCTTTCCTATCTTCAAATGCTTGAAGCCTTAGTAAGGTAAATCCTCATAGTTCAGCATTGCTATGATAGTGGAAAGCATAACAAGTCTTTAATTACAGCTCTCTCCATTGTATCTTTTACATGTATTTTTAATTTCGCAGGCATTTCCCTTTTAATGATATTAGCTATTCCATTATTGTTGCTAATACCACCCATTTTAGAAGCTGTTAAAAATACTAATCAAATAAAATGGATTTCAGTGGTAAAGAAGATTTATTTTTTCATTGTGAGGGAAGAAAAGAGGAAGATTTAAAATTATAATCTGTGCATTTGTAACAAATTATTGAAGGAAAAGTACTGAATATATATTCATGAGGAATATTACTTCCTACTGCACAAAACTGTGGACTGTTATTCATGGACAAGATTTTCTATTTGTTTGCTGTACTACCTTGAACAAGTTACCTCACCTTACTATGTGTCTTTCTCCTAGTCTGTTAAATGGGGGGGTTGGACTCCAGAGGTGCCTGCCAACCCCTACCATTCTATGATTCTACAAAATCAAGACAGTTTCAATGGCGCAATTTTAGTTGCATTTAGCTAAATGTTCGTTTTTCAAAATGGAATTTAATTTTTAAAGAAATGATATTTATTATATTTATTATATTTTTATTTAAAGAATAGTAAGTGTATATTTGTACATTAATAGATAAGTAAACTTACTTCTGGATCTGACTACTAGAGGAATTTCAGCTTCAGTAAACAAAAGCAGAGCCATTTTAATTTCAGTATTGACATTTAAAAAAGCTGATAAAGTCTAAGTTTCCCACTACATGACAGAGCAGTCAACAATTATTTTTTTTCTTGTTACCTATTGTACACATACTAACTTGTAATACTGCCTGTAAGAAATAGGCATGTATGAAGCATTAATGATTGTTCTGGAAAGATAGGGAATAAAGTGAAATGTTAAGTGAATTAACATTTTAAGCATGAAAGTAGAATGGTCTAAAATTTTGACTGTTGTTCCTTGACAAAATATCAAAGCAATTGAAATTCAAACATAGATCTTAACATGCTTACTTTAGACATTTTTCATATCTGTAACCAGAGCTACAGTATTGATAAAGGATGTTCTTGTATCTGTAGGAACATTGTTCACGTGAATTCATTAACTATGACTTGTGTCACAGAATCACTTTAGAAATATTAAGCAAAGATCTCCAAATTCAGTAGTGTAGAGGATGCTTTTTACATTCAAAGGAACAAATGTATATGATGATAAGTAGAAGAACATATATGAATGACACTGAAGCTATGCATTTATGGAAGTACTTGAAACAAGCTTGTAAAAGCTTCTCTGCATTGCTGTAGACCTGAGTGTCAAAACTGCAGAATGAAGATGTTCATTAATGGAGCTTTGCAGATGGGTGTTTTATCTTTAATGTTAATGTTTTCTGTGTGCATTGGTGTAGATACACTTCAGGCAGGCTAATGGTCCCTCCACCTTTTGGTGGGAAGAAGCTCTAATTCCTACCTGACTGTTGGCATAGCTTCCATGGTTACTAACCTATCAATAACCCTTGTGTCTTTGCTGCCGCATGGATCATCATTCTTCACCCCTACTAAGATGGCAGAATAAAAGACCATATTAGCACACTGTCCCAAAAGCACTGGCATGCTGCACCCAGGATCTCTAGCAAGCCTGGTTTCATCCACATCAACCTTTGAATCTAGTTTAAAACTCTTTCAATGAGCCCTGCTAATCTTGTCCCAGGATCCATTTCGCCCTTTGAGACAAGTGTACCCCATCTGTCGACATATAGTTATCATGTAAGGCAGAAAATTAAATATACAATAAACTTATCCAAGAAAGACATCATATTATTTCTCTTTCCTTATACACCAGAGGAGATAAAGAATGGTCTCTATATATGATAAATACTCAACTTAGAGAATATAAACAGCCTTTTGTGTGAAAACTGAAAGCTATGCTATTCACAAATATTTGAAGGAACAGATTATCCTTGTCTCTCAAGGGAATTTTTCTTTTCTTCAAACCTATTCAGAGTAGAACAGAATACAGTCATTCAGAACATGAGTACATTTCTGCAGAAAGCAGCATTAAAACACTATTTTTGTTGTTGTTACATAAATTTCATAAAAGACAAAAAATAGTAGAGTTCAATGGACATATAAGATATGTCAAACAGGAGATCCTTGGAGGTTTTCAAGACCCACCTTGAAAAAATTTGAGCTACTTTATCTAACTTTACCTTGTTGTGAAGCCTTGCAGACTACAAAATGTGTGGGTTCCTACTGGCAACTGGCAATGGTAATAAAATATTTCTTGTTCTACTGGCCTCAGTGTGCAAGAGAACATGCACCTGCCTAAGTTCTTTTTTTCTGTTTCAAACCTAGACAAAAAAATACGATTAGTACAAAGTTGGAAAAGAAATTCAGATGTGTACAACATGAAATATACTGGGACGTCAGTGTTCAAGTGACATTATTCACTGCAGTCAAAACTTTCATATCTTTCATTTAATTCACATAGGTTCAGAGTGAGGGAAGAAAAGCTGAATATTCAGGCATGACATAATTTGATGTTGAAGATACAGTTATCTGTGTTATAGCAACTGAATAGTGTGAATTTTGGAAACTAGCACTGCTCATTGTGCCTATCTGAAAGAGCAGTCTGTAGATCAGTTATAAATTAAATTTACATCCTACCAGTCTTCTAGCTACACAGACTGAAGATTTCTGTGGGTTACCTTCAACCAACCCATGGTGTCTGCATCTGATGGGAAGTTTTTACATTGAACGTATTTGAGTATAAGTGTGTCCTGTGTGTCTTGAAGGATGTGCACTGGCTGTGCCAGAGTCTCTTCTTGAAGGCTCAGTTTATACACATCAGTCAAAGGTGGTATGTTTAATAGTCTCAAAATGATTCTCAAAAAGCAGTGTAGACAAAGCTTGTATTTATAACAGAGACACACAGGCCAGGTACCTGCAGGATTATAATTCTACAGGAGTATAATTTGGGGAAGCAAAACTATTAAAAAAAAAATACTATTTGGAGAAATAGCTTTAACAAAAATAATTTGGAAACATATTAATTTCTTTTTGAACATTTGTACAGCCATTATGAATAATTTTTTGCTTTCAGTATTAAAAAGTCTGTGGTATTTCTGAAGTTCCTTACTTCATTATCCTCTTGTGTTCTCCCAGATTTATATATAAATAAATTGTGTATTGATAGCCCCAAATGACTTGAGTCAATACCTTACTGAACTGTAACAATTTTGTTAGAAACACGTCATGCTGGTTGCATAACTTTTATGAGAATAAGGAAATATCACATTAATACATGTGATAGAGGAGTCCTTGGAGATTTAGAGGTTTAATGTCTTTGTAATAGAGACTTACTCTTAAAAAATCATTTCAGAGCTCTTTGTTTGAGTTCTGGCTTCTAGTCTGCCAAGAAAAAATCTGAAAATTTGAAGATAAATGTTATGTAAAGGACACTGTAATCAGACACCACTTTTCAATTCAAGTGCCTAGTGTTTGATTTAATTTGTTAAATAAACTCAGTAAATATGTACTACAATGAGATAATTCTTTTCAAATATAAAATGTTTAACACATAAGTGTCATATAAACTTCAATAAAACTTTCAGGGAGAGGAGAGAAAATAAGAGAATAAAGCTTCTTACAAGTTCATGCAGAGAAAATCTGTTGGTGGGTATATCATTTGTATTAAGGTAATGTCACATTTGGTCTTTCTTGAGAGCTGATGATTCAAAAGATACCATGAGCTACAAAGAATGAATGAATGACCAATTTCTTGTGTCATATTTAACATTCAAATACTAGTTTCTACAACAGATTTCTAATTAATTTAAGAGTAGTTCAGATTGGGCAATTTAAGGTAATCGGCCTATAGAGATTGTCCAGAAGCAAATATATTTTATTATATTTTACCTGAATCAATCAATAAATCTAGTCCCTTCACATAATTGCATTCTTTAGAGGAATTTCTCTTTTCAGAATGAAATCTTCCATTTCTGGTTGTGATTAAATATACTAGACTCTTTATTTATGTTTGTCTCAACATCTTGCCTTGTTAAGCTGTTAGGATCAAAGTCTGTCCAAGAACCTGTAAACCTGAGAGAGAATAGGTATTTTCCTCCCTATTAAGCTCCTTTATTCTCCCATGTAGAAAACCAGAATAGTTTGCCTGCAGCATTCTTAAAGTAGCTTCTTTATGGTCATTTTTCTGTTTTTTTTTTAATTCAACATGTTTTGTGCTTTGACATGCATCCTAATAAATCCTGCTCTATCCTACTAGCATTCGTAAAAAAAAAAAAAAGAGAGAGAGAAAAAGGAAAAAGAAAAAGAAACAAAGAAAAATAAAAAAAAGGCTCAGCTAGGTTTTCTTTCATAACAGTAGAACTATCATTCTTATCTTAATTTCTCTGAGGCTGAAAGAGGAAAGTTTGCCAATGCAGGGGAAGCAATTGTTACAGGTTTTTCTTCTATCCTCATTTGTTGAAGGCTCTCCTTTTCTCACTAGCCCTATTTTCCTGATCTGTTCTCTTTTGCAAAAACAGAGAAAAAAAATAAAATAAATTTAAGAGAAAACTTCAGTTTAAGTAATTTTGAAGCATCACAAGCTTTTTGACTTTCAAATTACCCAATCTCCACCCACTCCTTCACCAATGTAATTACAAAATTTGTATTTAGATTCTAATAATCTACTTAAGGCTGTAAACATTGGTAAAGATGAAGATGTTCTAATACTTTATTACTGTTGAATTCTTCTGTTTCCCTAGCTTCTGCAGAATTAAGAATAGAAACTAATTTGGATGTTTTGAATTGCTCTCTGGAAGACTCTGTGTGTGCCACTTTTTCACTAAGGATTTATATTCTAAGCACTGTACGCTACATCCCTAAATTAAGGCAACAGAAGTACTCTTAGCCCACTCCCCTAGCACTTTTCATGACTGTATTGTTTTCTGGGGACAGACTTAATTTTCTTCATAGTAGCTCATATTGTGCTATGTTTTGGATTTGTGACCAAAATAGTGCTGATGACACACCCATGTTTCAGCTACTGTCTAAGCTGTACTTACACAGCATCAAGGCCTTTTCTGCTTCTCAGACTGCTTTTCAGTGAGTAGACTGGGAGTGCACAAGAAGTTGGGAGGGGACACAGCTGGGACATATGATCCTAACTGATCAGAGAGTGACCCCATACCATATGATAGCATACTGAGAAATAAAGATGGGGGAAGAACAAGGAATGGGACAGGGTGGTGGTGGTACCCGGAGTTATGGTGTTTGTCATCCCAGGAAACCATAACACATGATGGAGCCCTGCTTTCCTAGAGATAGCTAAAACCTGCCTACCAGTGCAAAGTAGTGAATGAATTCCTTATGTTGCTTTGTTTGTTCACCTAGCTTTTGCTTCACCAATTAATTTTTCACTATATCGAGCTCCAAGATGTCTCCTTTTTAACCTTCCTTCACCTGACTGGGAGGAGCAAACGAGCAGATGAGTAAGGCTAAGCTGCCTATTGGGGTTAAACCATGATAACGATGAGCTACCTGCAAGATTGAATCAAAGTGGATATATGACACAGAACAGGTTCAGAAATAAGGCAGTCAAAAAAATGTAAGATATAAAGGAAAATAAGTAAAAGGTAATATTAGAAAATAGAGGATGCAAAAGAGAGACACTATGGCTACACCTATCCTTGTAAGCTAAACAGGACAGAGACACTAGTTTAAGTGTATGATAATCTATGGTGGGTTTTTGCTAGCACACTTTCTGACAAGGTTTTGACCTTTGCCAACTAATGTTCTCCCATAATACAATTTAGATTATTAAAAAGTTATTTGAAGACATGAACCACTGAAACACTGCTACCACCATGGATAAAAGAATAAAAATCAGCCTCAGAAAAGCTGAAGTCTGAATTTATACTTAAAAAAAGTTTAGATACTTTAGGAATTAAGAAAAAAACAAAACAGAGAATCATTCCTTCAGAGATGGACTTCACCTAAGTGAAAATGGAACATGCCTAATGGAAATTAATTTTAGGAAAAAGAAAGAGAGATAGAATTTTAAAATTAAAAACTGCAGGAAATCTGAGATGTTCAGATCCTGGTACTTTTGAAATGGAGTCATAAAACACAGTATTTCAGAAGAAAGTGTAAGAAAATATTTGATTAAGTATAGTACATGGAAATTGGTTCTTGAAGCAATTCCAAATATATACTTCTGTACAAATGCTACCTGACTAAAAATGAAGGCCTTAGATTCTGCAGACCAGTGGTAAATGAAGTAACTGGGATTATAAACATTTTAAATATTGGTTGAGAAGATAATCAGTGGGATGTAATATGACTTGGAAGAAAAACCTTACAATTGTATACAGTAGGTACAGTAAATTAAGCAAGTACAGAGGTGATGTTATTTGTTGGAGGAAGGTAAATAGAACATATAAGGTAATTGTTCTTAACTTTTTGACCCTGAACTTGACACTGAAGGTGAATGTACTATTCTGCTGATGTAGGCAGTGTTATTTTTGCCATGTGAAATGTAGAACCATGAATCCCCTACAGTCTAGCATTAATGACAATATCTGTTCTTATACTGACACTTACTAACAACTGTTGATGTTGTTATAACCTCAGGTTTCTGTAGCAGTGCCTCCAGAAACAATTTTTCATCTTATACACTTTAATTATATACTAAAAAAAAAAACAAAAACCCTACGTCTTACTTAATAAAATGTATTGACAAATAGTGTCTTTCTCCTTATGTTTCATCTTTTAAAACACAAACTATGACTATGTGACCATACTTCTACTGCATACATTTGAGAAATTCATAATTAAAAAAAAATCCAAAACCAAATAAATGAACATAATTCTTATTAATTATTTAATCTTGAAATCCTTTTCTAATTAATGATTTGACAAGAGGGATTTGAAGACAAAAGACTTTTTATCCCCTCAAGTATTGTCCCTTCTTTTGTATGATTTTCTGGCTTTTATCATATGTATGTCTCTATCACTACATCTAAGCCTACAATCTGTAACATCTAATGATAGGTATCTGTGAGATTGCTTTCATATCAGCCTTGGATGGGAAAACAGTAGCTGTAGATATGTTAGCATTTTATCCTGTTTAATAAACAGTGCTGAATATAATACCATTACAACTGTCCTGGTTTGAGTGAGAACAGAACTAATTCTGTTCAATGATTTTACTTTTCAACTCAGTTCTTCTAACTAACTGCACTGTCTGAAGTCAGCAGTGTGTTTTCATAGGCAGTGTCTGCTTCTAGAAGTGACAACACCCCATGTTTAGAGTTACTACCAAGGGTTGGTGTGCAGACCAAGGCCATTGCTGGATCTTGTGTACCACATTGGGAGTGCAGAAAGTGAAAGGTCACACCTGCAGGGAGGAGCGGACAGGGCAGGTGACCCTAATTTGACCAACAAGGTATTCCAGCCCATATATGTCATATTCGGTATAAACCTGAGGGATTTAGAGGGGCTCCTGTCTCTTCTTCGCTCTTGGACTGTTTTGACACCTTTGCTTGGCTTGGCCCAGGTCCTCTGTCTGTTCCTTCCTCGGAGCATCCAAGAGGAGTCTGTTCTGCCTTCGATCCCAATTTGTGTGTTACTGAATCTGGTACCAGAATCCAGCTCCTAAACACAGCTCCCATCTGCTGTAAGACCGAGTCTGGTACTCCCCCGGTGCCTGCTCCACAGCATCAGTGGTGATGGTGACCTAATTACCATCGGAGGGTTGGGTTTGATACTGGTTTTGTATATATTTCTATATATTCCATTTTTATTAATATTTTTTTCATTTTGGTTACAGCTGTTCTATTTTTTTTGTTTTTTTGTTTGTTTGGTTGGTTGGTTGGTTTGTTTTGTTGTTGTTGTTGTTGTTGTTTTTAATCACTAAGTCTCTCTCCCTTATTTCCTTTCTCTTCCTCTTATGGAGGGAGGGGAATTAACAGAGAGAGACTGTGATAGGTCTAAGGGGCCACCCTGACCCTAAACCATAACAACAACAAATATTCATAATCCCTAAAAATTTTGGCTTATTACATCTTTAAGACAGTCACCTAGTCAGGCTGCTTTTGTCATCATTGAAATTATAGATATATTGAAATGCCAGTTCTTCTGACATTACAGATCCTCTGTTCTAAATTAAATCAGATAAAAGAACAAACTGAAATTTGAATGATATTTATAAATAGATGTTCACATTCTGTCCTTGATAGGCTGTGTATGGAAATCAAACCAACACTTAAAATATAATCATGCTTAAGCCAATCGTGCTGCATTGCTTGAGGCTAACAATTCTGCAGGTATGCATCAAGGAAACACCAATTTATTTGCTTGTTTTCTACCAGCCTGTTGCCACTCTTTCTGGGACTTCTGAAAGCCACCATCCTCACCTTTCCTCCAGGCATTCAAAGGTTGACAGTAGCAGTCACTCATTCAGAAGTTACAGGCAGAGTCCTGGTAGTTTGTGTGTCTTGTTAATGAATCTGGATCATATATACTGCCACTCCTGACAGATGTAATTACTCAGGGAAATCCACTTCACTGTATCCCTGTGTTTGCCTTGTAAGTATCATAAATGGGCTCATGTCAAAAACCTGACACTGAAGAGAAATACAACCTCAGTTGGAAAGAAATGTAAGAGCAGACAAGTGATGACAAATGTCAGTAGTTCAGCTACACTGTTGACAGGTCTGCTCTTGTTAACATCAACAGTATTAGCAGAATGGTGAAATAAACTATTACTCACACACCAAGGCTTTACTGTTAACAACTTTACCCTCCCCTGTAACTCCCTCCACTCTCCTGCCAGCTACCCAGACAGCATCACTCCCATAGAGGCCTCTATGATAAAACATTGTATTTTTTTCCACCCAGATAGAAAAGCAATGTAAAACATTACCTATCATGTAGAAGAATAACGAAGAGGTGATTGGGTACAATCAGCATGGCTTCACCAAGGGCAAATCGTGCCTGACAAACCTGGTAGCCTTCTATGATAAGGTCACAACATCAATAGATAAAGGAAGAACAACTGACATCATTTACCTGGACCTGAGCAAAGCCTTTGACACTGTCCCGTATGACATTCTGGTCTCCACGCTGGTGAAATATGGGTTTGATGGATGGACAATTCAGTGGATAAAGAACTGGCTTGATGGCCACTCCCAAAGAGTAGTTGTCAATGGGTCCGTATCCAAGTGGAGACCAGTGACAAGTGGAGTCCCTCAAGGATCAGTACTGGGACCAGTCTTGTTTAACATCTTTGTCAGTGACATGGACAGTGGCATTGAGTGTACCCTCAGCAAGTTTGCCGATGACACCAAGCTGTGTGGGGCGGCTGACATGCTGGAGGGAATGGATGCCATCCCAAGGGACCTTGACAGGCTGAAGAGGTGGGCCCGTGCCAACCTTATGAAGTTCAACAAGACCAAGTGCAAGGTCGTCCATCTGGGTTGGAGAAATCCCAAGCACCACTACAGGCTGGGCAGTGACTGGCTCGAGAGCAGCCCTGAAGAAAAGGATTTGGGGGTACTGGTGGATGGGAAGTTCAGCACGAACCATCAGTGTGCACTTGCAGCCCAGAAAGCTAATCGTATCCTGGGCTGCATCAAGAGAAGCATGACCAGCAGGTCAAGGGAGGTGATTCTTCCCCTCTACTCCACTCTTGTGAGACCCCACCTGGAATACTGCATCCAGTTCTGAAGCCCCTATTGCAAGAAAGATATGGATGTGCTGGAACGTGTCCAGAGGGCTGGAGCACTTCCCCTGTGAAGACAGACTGAGAGAGTTGAGGTTGTTCAGTCTGGAGAAAAGAAGGCTCTGGGAAGACCTTATTGTGGCCTTCCAGTATCTTAAGGAGGCCTACGAGAAAGCTGGGGAGGGAATTTTTAGGATGTTGGGTAGTGGCAGGGCTAGAAGGAATGAATTAAAACTAGAGATAGGTTGATTCAGACTGGATGTTAGGAAGAATTTCTTCACCATGAGGGTGGTGAGACACTGGAACAGGTTGCCCAGAGAGGTGATGGAAGCCCCATTCCTGGAAGTTTTTAAGGCCAGACTGGATGGGGCTCTGAGCATCCTGATCTAGTGGGAAGCGTCCCTGCCTATGGCAGGGGGTTTGGAACTAGATGATCTTTAAGGTCCCTTCCAACCCTGACAATTCTATGGTTCTATGTTCTAAAATAATCCCAGATGCAAAATTCTGTCAAACATCTGTCAATCATTACAGAGGTAAATATCTTAATGCACATATGAGAGATCTTATATATAGACTATACCTGAAGGATGGATTCAGAACACGTGCAATGAGTTTCTTTCTGTGTGAATTTATAGCTTGTTAAACAGTTGTAGAGATGGACCATGGGATTCATAGAATAATAGAATCATTCTAGTTGGAAGAGAGCTTTAAGATCATCAAGTCCAACCATTACTCCAGCACTGCCAAGTCACCACTAAACCATTCTCCTAAGCACCACATCTACACCTCTTTTAAATATCTCCAGGAATGGTGACTCCATCACTTCCCTGGGCAGCCTTTTCCAGGGAATAACACTCTTTTGGAAAAGAAATTTTTCCTAACATTCAGTCTAAACTTCCCTGGTGCAATTGGAGGAAGTTTCCTCTTGTCCTATAGCTTGTTACATAGGAGATCAAACTGACCCACTCCTCACTAAAACCTCCTTTCAGGTAGTTGTAGAAAGTGGTAAGGTCTCTCCTGAACATCCTTTTCTCCAGGCTAAACAACCCCAAATCTCTCAGCTGCTCCTTGTAAGACTTGTTCTCTAGACCCTTCATCAGCTTTGTTGACCTTCTTGGAACACCCTCCAGCACCTCAATGTCCCCCTCACTCTAAAAAAGATATTGAGATGCTGGAGCATGTCCAAGGAAACTCCTGATCCTAAAGCCTCGTCCTTAAACACCTTTGTCAGTGGCCTGGAATGATCACTTTGCACTGAACATGGAGGCAAAACCTACACACAAATGGCTGTCAAAAGAGTAGCCCCCCTTGTGTGCCCAGACTTCTAATCTCTGTCCCAAATCTGGTTGTTACACCTCCCAGATTCTATACAATGTGGTGCTGTGGCAAAGTTCAGCACCCAGGGTTGTCCGTTCCCTGTTACAGCTGTTCAATTTCTATGTAATCTGGAGTAAACCAACAGTAAACACCTGCTTTCCTGGCAGGAACATTTGGACACCCAGTAGGTCTGCCCTTCTCTTCACAGCTCCTGCACTCCCAGGCAGTATGGGTGTGAATGGCTATTGCTGCTTGACTGTAGCTCCAGCCAAAACTGAAACATAAGTAGCACAGCAGTGTCATTCATCCCCTGTGATCCTGCACATGAGGCCCACATACAACTACCCTTCAGATAGCTAAAACAAGACAGTCAGAATTACTGATGACATATCAGTTGCACATATCTCACTTTTTTCTCAAGCGTGAGTGTCTTATCTATGCCTCCTTTTAGGTGTTTCTTTGGAATTTTTGAGATTACAGGTATAGTTTTCACTGAAGATAAGTACTATCAATTTTTACAAGTGAGGCTAGAGACATCTTGTATTAAAGAGATTTCATAAAGACTATCCTGAACTCTGAATACATATCCTTTCAAAAGATTAGCAATTAAAGCACTTATGTTCTTCTGTGTGATGTGAATGACTCTTGTTCATTTTAATCCAGATATTCTTGGCCCTTGTGTCCAGGAAGGCCAATGGCATCCTGGAGTGGATTAGAAGGAGTGTGGTTAGTAGGTCAAGAGAGGTTCTCCTCCCCCTCTATTCTGCCCTGGTGAGGCCACATCTGGAATATTTTGTCCAGTTCTGGGCCCCTCAGTTCAAGAAAGACAGGGAACTGCTTGGAAGAGTCCAGCTGGGAGCCACAAAGATGATTAAGGGAGTGGGACATCTCACGAGGAAAGGCTGAGGGAGCTGGGACTCTTGAGCTTGGAGAAGACTGAGGGGTGATGTTATTAATGTTTATAAATATGCAAAAGGTGAGTGTCAGGAGGATGGAGTCAGACTCTTCTCAGTAATGTCCAATGATAGGATACAGGGCAATGGGTGCAAGCTGGAACATAGGAGGCTCCATGTAAATGTAAGGAGAAACTTTTCATGGTGAGGGTGACAGAGAGCTGGAACAGGCTGCCCAGGGAGGTTGTGGAGTCTCTTTCTCTGGAGACATTCAAATCCCACCTGGATAAATTCCTGTGTGACCTAATCTAGGTGATCCTTCTTTGTCAGGTGGGTTGAACTAGATGATCTTTGAGATTCCTTCCAACCTCTAACATTCTGTGATTTTGTTATTCTGCATTTTATCTCTCATAAGAAAAATCTTTTTAAATTAGACATCAGAAGATATGAGTGGTGGGAAATTATTTTTCCTAACCTTCCATCATAAAGTTTTTCTGTATTGGTAAGAAAATGCAATAACGAACAAACAAACAAAGAAACACCCCCCCCAAATAACAACAACAACAAACTAGACAAAATTCTTTCTTAAATTGGAAATTAATATTTCAGCATTTCCAACCCTTTTATGTCCTTGATTTTTCCAAAGGCCTTAAATTCTTTTCCTCATTTTTCTCAAAATGCAGAAGAATCAATAACATGTAGGCTGTATTCATCTCTTCTCTTATTCCTACATTCTGATACTCTTGCTTGATAAAGATAATATTAAAATAAAGATCAATAAACTAAAGATACATCTATCTGAAACTTCTTTCTTTATCCTTTGCTCAAAAACTTTTAATGTCTTTTAGGATCAAATGGAAAAGATGAACTAGAAAGAAAAGTGTATATATTGATGAACATGTTCATTGGCAAAAAGGGAAGAAAACAACAATGAAAAATATTTGAAACAAAAAAAGTCAAAGTGTTCAATAGAATACTCTTACTCTGTGTAAGAGATGGTGACAGAGACTGTGTGTTGTATACCTCAACATTGCTGCACCAGTGTGGCCAGACTTCAAACCACAAAGTGGGTGACGACTGGATCACAAGTTAGAAGTTCCTGTTTCCTTATGAGCTCAAATACAGAATTAACTCTGAAAACTGCAGCCTCATGCATGCTCCCAAACATGCAGCCCCTATGCATGCTCCCTGACCCAGGGCTTGGAAGACCAAGGGATCCAGAGACACCTGAACACCACCGAACACAGAGATAGTGTTGGGCATGCATGCCACCACCAGGTGGTGGGTGCAGTTAAGCAAAAAAGTTAAGGATGAATATTCAACAGGAAAACCCAATAAAAGAGCAGGAATAACCAACATCAAATGGAAGCAGTATCAGTATAGTGGAGTATAATTGAAAGTGTAAGAAATTAAACTGACACTGACAGCCAAAGTTATTTTAAGTGTTAGAAACATTGAAAGCAACATACCTAGTCAAAAATTGATTTCAAAATGCAGAAGCAACAATCCAATTATGCTCACAGAAAAAAACAATCTTCACAGAGCTAAGTAAATGTAAATAGATTAGTTTTCTAATTACTTTCAATCAAATAAAATAATTTGTTTTCAAATCATGGCTGTTATTGTCTATTGTGTAAATAGACATAAAGATGACATACTTAGCATTTTGAAATTATGTATAAAAAAGCCTTATGGAAAATAGCTAATTTATTAAAGATCTGCTGTGCCAGAAAGTGTCAACCATTTTTATGTCTGCAGACAAACACATTTATATCCTTATAATCCATCTAGAAAGTAGTATGTATATTTGAAACAAACTATATTGAAGAGTTTTTAGTGGAGTTTTGGGCAGTTTCTTAGTTGACTTAAATCAGTATAGCTCTACTAATGCCAGAAGTTTGTCAGATTACACATTTCAGTCAATATATGTTAATTTATAGCAGCTGAGAATCAGACCTGTAAAAGAGTGCAGATTTGTGTAGACATCCTGGATAATAGGAAGGGATGCATGGGATTATTTCAGTCATTTTAAAGATGCAATTAGGACAAACATACAGAATTTTCTAATGTCTTTCAACAGGTTTCTATTTTTAGATGAGCACTTTTTTGCACATGTTTACTAACAAATTAATCTCATGAGAAATAATTTAGCTACTTTACAGGTAAAAGAGTCCAGCATACAAGTAGACAGTAAAACAAGTTTCCTATGTACCTATATGCATATTTGGGTCACTATGAGAAAACAAAAAAGGTCTTAATCTCCATTAATACTTGAAGTTCAATAAGATCTAAGTTCCTATTAATAGGTCATAAAGCAAACTTAACCGCGTGTTTCTTCACAGTTGCTCCTCTATCATGTAAATGTTCTGTTTCTCAGTCTACACATCATAAAGCATCTTCAGATGTTTTAGGCCACCTAAAATTAAGGTGAAGGAAAATTGGCTGGGAAAAAAAATAAAAAAATGTGTGCTTACTTGTAATCCTTAGTCCTTGCAAGTGGAATAGAAGATGTGGATTTAAGTACCTGCTACCATTCTGTTCACAATGGAGCATTTGGGGCTCACAGTTCTCATTTTCAGTGGTAGTTTCCTAGTGCTAAGAATTTTGGGACATTTTATTGTTCTTTTGCATAAAAACCTTCAAAATTAGAGATTGACTATTTAATTTGCTTACCTAAGATTATAAATTAATATATGAGTATCTCAAACGAAAAAAAGAAGAAAAGATTTCCATCATTTTTGGCCAGAAAGATAGTGGCAGATTAACTATAATCCCAGTTTTAGTGAGTTTAATTTAGAATACTCATAACATGTCTTTCTCTAAGGACTATTTAAAGAGTTCTTGAAACAGTGAAGTCTATATTCTCTCTCTAATGTCCAATTAGTTAACTACATAGTCTGACTGTTCTTGTGTTCTTTTCAAAGGAATACTACAATTTGTCTTTCTGTGATGTGCCAGGTTTAATATAGACAGAAAATGACAGAATAATTTAGGTTAGAAGGGACCTTTGCAGATAATCTGGTTTTATCTCCACCTTAAAATAATGCCAACTTCAAAGTTACATTAGGTTGCTCAGTGTTTTGTGCTGTTGAGTTTTGGCTATGTCAAAGACTGGAGATTCCACATGTTCTTTCAGTAACCTTTTTCAATATTTGACCACTCTTGTGAAGACTGTTTTCCTTATATTTAATCGGAGTTTTACTTACAGCAAACTATGTTTATTGCCTATTGCTTTTTTCACTTTGCATTACTGGGAATAGTTTGTCTCTAACTTATCTCTGACCTTCCATTCAGTAGTTGAAGAGAGAAGTAATATTCCTCCCAAACCCTCTCTTCTTCAAGCCATATAAACCCAGCTCTCTTAATTTCGCCATATGTGCATCAGTGTCTTCACAATTTTGACGGCTTTCTGCTAAATTAACTCCAGTCTATATAATCCTGGGGAGCTAAAACTGGGCACAAGACTCCAGACGTAGTTTCATAAATGTCAATGGACAGTAATACTTCACTCGGCCTTCTTGTTGTATTCTTATAAATGGAGCCCAATCTGTGATTAGTCTTCATCATTTCAAGTGCAAAAAATTGTCTCACACTTAACTTGTTGTCTGTGTAGATTCAAAAGTCCTTTTTATGAAAGGTTCCTTTCTAGCAAGTTGGAGGCACTCAGCCTGTATATGCCTTTTTTTTTTTTCTTTTTTCATTTTCCTTTACTGAAGACCATCATCCTATTTCTTCAGCTTTATAAAGTCCCCTTTCATGATAATCCTATCTTCCATCCTATAATCCATAAACTGCATGTTTGCTCCATTCCATCATCCATGTCAATATCGGTTCCAGTATCAACTCTTAAATGTCATTCATTAATAGCTGAAGGTTGGACTTTGAACTGCTGATATTTATGCTCGATGGACTAGAAATTATTCAACATTCCTCTGATCTACCCATCTAGTCAATAACTCACCAATTACACTAAAAAAGTGTTATGGGAACTACACTGAAAGCCTTGTTAGAGTCAAAGTAAACAACAGGAATCTTCTCCTGTTCACAAAGTTATCTATTCCACCATAGAAACTAACCGTGTTGGCCATACACATTGGTAAATTAATGCTGGTTATCCTCTATCACTTCTCATCCTCCACATGCCTGGACATGGCTTCCAGGAAGACTTTCTCCATTTTGTCCCCGAGTACTGTGGTTAGCCTCACCTGCTTTTACTTCCATACATACTTCTCCAAGAGAGGTGTGACATTTGCGTTCCTCAAGTTACAAGGGAACTTGCTGATTGTCACACCTTTCAAAGATGGTATAGATCAGCTTCATAAAGACATTAGCCATTTCTTCTAGATGGAATCTATCCTCCCTAGTCTGCTTCAGTGGTCCCTAGCTTGATCCTTCGGGTTTTGCAGAGAAGCTTTATCACATAATGTTAACAACGTGGTCTCCAGAATGTGTCCACCATAATCTCACCTCCACCTAATCTCTGATCCTGACCCATAAATTCTCACCCATTCTTTAGGAATATAAATGCACACTTAAACTACTCCTTCACATATGATACAAGACTTTTCCCTGTCTTTTTTTTCTGTTATGCTTTCTGAAGAGTTTGAATCCATCCCTCCATCCAGAACTTTAATCATTGAAGCTACCACACCATGTTTGTCTCATCATAGTCATGTTGTGGTTTTATGGCTGGCTGTAGGCTTTTCATTCCTTCTTTTTCTTATACTTCATATGTTCATGTACACACACAGGAGATAGGAATTTAGTTGCACCATTTACCCTGGGGACAGAATACTACACTCTCTCACCTGCACTCCCCTCCCCCCTGGCTCTTAGGCCACTGTAGTTGCAATATTATAGTCGCATATATGAGACAGCAAATATTTCTACATAGCAAATGTTTCTACCACATTGTGTTCCAAAACAGCAGTTGACTTTCTAGAATTTGCTTTAATATTATTTTGGTCAGAGAGTCATTGAAGCAAGTATTTTCAGATACATATTTCATTTATGGTCCAATAGTATTCAAAGAAACAGACATTTCAACAACTACTTAGTACTTGGGCAGATTTCAAAAGAAAAATTATAAAAGTCCACTTATATTTAAAGGAAATATTGTAGACATTTATCTTTAAGAGAGGTTTTGGCTCCATAGATTCTCTGTGGTCAGAAGTAATTTAGTATAATCCTGGAATAAACAAGTGATTTAAAATGTAACTTTGACCTCAACATTTGTAATTACCTGGCAGTTTGTAGCTGTATGATAAACACAGCTCTTTATTCAGTGTTCAGTCTATTTTGGTCTTAATTCTGAAGCATCAATTATTCTCACACATTGAAGAGAAAAAAAAAAAAAGTATATCATACACAGTATCTGTCTGTGCTTCTGGGTACCTAAACATTAAAGAAGATTACATTGTTTATGTTTTCTCCTGGACTTGCACTTGAATTTCACTTGTTTTCCTATGTTTCTTAACATTGACATGCATGGTCTCAGAGCAGAGAGTACACTCACACAGAAAATAGTGATGAACAAAGTTTAATAGGAATGTTGAACACCTGAAAACAGCAGGTACAGAAAAGCAAAATGGACAAGAATCTTTTTTTATATGCCACCAGCCACTTGTATCTTCACATCACTTCACTTTACACATTTGTTTCTCTCTCATCCACACTGATCTCTCCCTTTCTCTTCCCTTTTCTCCTCCCAACTAAATAATTCACATCTAAGTGTTCCCTTTAGTCTGAGGTCTGCTGCATCTGTACCCAAATTTGGGATTTCTGATAGGGCCATTAAAGTACTGCTAGCCTTGCAAGGTCCCAGTCCTCAGCAGGTCCGCAGTGTTCCCCTGCAATATTTTGAGAAGTGTAACTTCCCTTAACCACATGCAAAATCCTGCTGTTTCTCATGGTGCTGTCTGAAACTTTTGTCAGGTTAATACTTTCTTATTTGTTATGTTCAGCGGTTCCTTATGCTAAGCCCATGTTCTGTTTTTCATGTTCTGTTCAGTTAACTATATATCAGGTCAGGGACTAGTCATCATCCTGCATACCTTAACAATAGTACTTATATATATAAATGTGTGTGTCTGGGTGTTTATTTTGCTTTAACCATCCTGTTTTAGGGTAAATATGAAAAACATTGATGTGTGTTGACATTATACAAGAACAGACATAGCAAATCTACTAAGCACATATTAAAGTAAGGTGTAAGTACTCAACATAAAAGAAGCATTTGCTCCCAAGAATATATACTGCAAAACTTCGTGAAAAGGTAAGAATGAATATTCTTTCATGTAAACACAAACAGAATTCTTTCTTTTATACAAAGAAAAAGCATGAAAACTAGCCATCTTATGTAAAAAATAGGTTAAGTGACTATGACTTGAAGCATTATAAAATGTTTCTGCTCCTAATATGTTGGTCGGGAACATGGTTCAAAAGAAAGGTTCAAAACCTGCATAAAGGAAAATTTTCCTGAGAACTTGATATAATAATCCTCTAGTTCTATGTCAATGCTATTTTCACTTCAACTCATTCTGAAAGCAGGGAAGGAGAGACAAAAGCAGTTTTGTTGAGGTCAGGTAATGAAGTTACACATTTTCATTTGCCAGCCAAGTCTATTATTTAGGAAGACTCTTTCTCTTGTCAGTTGTAACCCAGCTGCAATCTTGACATAAGAGATAGGATGCCCTTGTTTTAATATGGTACAAACCATTATGCCTGTGTTCTCTAAATATTTTAAAAATATTTTTATAATATATTAATGATTAATATTAATGATTAATTTATTCATGTACTATAAACATTTGAGTATCCATTAAAAATAAAGTGAAACAGGCTGTCTATAGTGATATTTTTGTAACTGTCACATTGGATGGAGAGATTTCTTTGTGTGATACCTTTGCTATTAAGGAAGTTAAATTCATTTTATCCTTTTAGTTTACAGATGTCGTGGTTTAGGGTCCGGGCAGCCCCTAAGACCCAACAGATGCTCTCTGTTAACCCCCCCTC
>JANHFX010001239.1:28517-101695 GCA_027560015.1 Chloroceryle amazona
CTGTAGGGAGAGGGGTCCTAGCTTCCCGTACATCGCGATATCTTCCGGCCGCCAGGCCCTAGCCAGCAACACCTTAGGTTCTAAATTCAGACCAACCTATTTTGAACTACTGGAATCCATACTGTGTGACATTTCGCATTGCCTTCAAAGGCATTTGTAAAGGAGTCTATGTTCACTCTTTCCCTTTCAACATCTACATTTTCTTTGAAGTGTATTTGCTGAGTCTACATGCTTGCCATAGCTGAGGAATATTTGAATCTTATTTAATGAGTAAGATCTTCACCTTTTGCTGATCACGTAGAACTACTGTGTAGATTCAAAAGAGACATTTTTTTACCTGCTTCTATCACAATAGTAACTCTGTGTGAGATGGTGTGGAAAAAAATGGCAAGAATTTATATTGCTGTAATTAAAACAGATAGAAGGAAGATAGTCCCGAGGAAAGTAATAACATCATTTCTTTGCACCTTATTGACAAATTATTTTGCACCACCCAGCTTTGTCTGCAAGAGGTGCTTATATTCTTCCCGTTTCAATATAAAAACCATTATAAAATAAAGTATATCCACATTTATATACATTACACGTATACTCATGCACACATTTATTATAATGTATGCTATCTTCCCCAAAAGTCCTGATGCTAGAAAGGTGAAAATATAATTAACTGTCTTCAGAAATGTCTCTCATAAATAAAAGCATCTGACTACTTTAGTGTGAGAATTCCATTGCTAGATCACATCTTGATTGTCCCTTGTCAAAAACTTCTGTAATATTTACTGAAGAAACATAATTGCTCCTTTGGAGTCACATATTTGCAAGCACACATTCCATTCCTTAGACTTTACTCTCTGACCTTGTTTCATCCTTCTGAATTCTAGCCTCTTATTCAAAACAGAAAATCTGGGACCCTTTTCATCATGAACTCACTCTGCAGTTAGTTGAAAAAAAGATACTTTAAAAAGCAATTCAGTCTTAGATATATAAACGTCTGAAGACTCTAATTATTAGGGAGGAAGCCCATATATGCATTCCTGCTCTGTGACAATCAACTAAATGTTTGTTGCTGGGTGGAAAGATAGATGTATTTTATATATATACACATACTTCAACTAAATTACCTTTTATCACCCAAATACCTTTCATGCTCCACTAATTAAGGCATCATAAACATAGCAACTACTGTTTATATCTGGCTTCAAAAAGAGAAAAGCAACATATTCCCATTTTACAGAGACAAACAATCATCGTAGATGAAACACATTTTCAGAGAACACAAATCAGAACTTCAGTGCATGTTTCTGCATGTTAATTGGAAGGAGAAAAAAAAAAAAAAAGAGAGAGAGAGACAGAGAAACAAAATTGATTACCACTATGCATTTGTAAATTATTCTTTACCCGTTTTGGATTTATCTCACTTAGATTTCACAGTCTAAGTGTAAAATAGTTGTGAAAGTATTTCCCTCTTCGGAAATACCTATTTTCTCTCTATGACAACAGAGGAAATCTGCTGGATGGATTATACCAGGTGCCTGAGGCAGATGCATCTCCCCTGACAAAGACCTGACAATGACAATGAGCAGTCTTGCCAAAGACCCGATAAAGATCGGGACTTTAAGGCCATTAAAACCTGATTATTTTGTTTCAGGTCCTTACCTTGATATTTTTGTGCACTTGTCCCCAGCTAATCAGAATTTACCACTGCTCAAACTGGATTAGGGTATAAAGGGATCCAGTTTGAGCCGGTCCTCCTCGGAGCAGCAGACCCGCAGTGTGGGACTTCCCTCTTAGATCGAGATGTTACCTAAGGAAATTTCCCAGGAGTGAGCCCTCAGTACTGCTTTGCTGAGTAAATACTTCTGGATATATCTTTGAGTGAGCCCTCATCCCCACCTTGTGAGTGAGTGATCCCCTTTCCTGGGTACCCTTGAGTGGGAATTCTTGAGTGAGCACCATTTTGTGAGTGTGCTCACATTTTGGATCATCTTTCTAAATAACAGTATTTGAAAAATGTAAGAATTAGTTGTGAAGTATTATATTCTCACCTGACATCTGAACTTGCAATTTAATTTGATCTGTTTATAATAATATGCAATAAAATTGGCAATAAACTGTGGCAATAAACCACAAATAAAATGTGGCAATAAACCACAACAATCTCATACAGGTATCAAACTTTATTAACTGTACTAATTAGATGCCCATTGTAAAATATTAAGATGACTAGGTTACATATATTAATCTTCCTCTAGAGAAAGAGACATAAAGCTACAGGTGAGGTGAATCCTACCCTCAGTGTTTATATTAAAATTAGCATGGGAATATTTGGAAATGCAGAAAATTAGTGAAGCAGAGCACCTGATCAAGTAACTCACAGTCCTGAGTATACCCACCTCAAGCAATCAAGCATAGGATTCAACTCAGATGTGAAAATTGTAGCTGTCTAAATCTGATTAAAATGCTAGATTGCCTTTACAGTCAAAGGCAAAAACCTGACACTTCTAGAGAATGGTTCATCTAACTCATGTCACCTTATCACAAAATAAGATCAACCACCTCACAGAGGTGCTTATTTCTTTATATTAAAAATAAGGCAAGCCTAAGGTCACCAGACAGACTTATCCACCTAATGTGTAGAAACCCAGGTTAGAGAAAATTAATCCCACCCATAAACCTGAGAGATAAATGTAAAGAAACATCTGATATCACCTTTACAAAAAATGTGCATATAGTTATGAATCTGTATTTGATGGGAGCTCTGTGAGATAAAAATCAGAATAAGAACATTTGGATCACATTCATAGACCTCTCTTACCTCTGTCACTCCTTACCTCTGATTTAGTCTCTCCATAACATACATCTCATCCCTCTATTTTCCAGTGAATAAATACTGTCTTGATTTCCACAGCTAGCAAGTGCCCTGGATGAGTCCCCTATAAAAGAATCTCAGATATAGCTGTTCAAGCAGTGGTAAATAGGACCTCCTGAGAAACTGCTGTCAGGGACAAGGGGGCAGAAGAGACTGGCAGATTGTTAAGGAGACTTGTCATAGAGCACAAGTGCTCTCGATTCCCAGGTGTAAGAAATTGGGCAAGGAAGGCAAGAGATCAACATGGCTGAGTTAGACCTGCTGTTCAAACTAAAGAGGTAGAAGGAAATGCGCAGGCAGTGGAAGCAGGGACAGGTATCCTGGGGAAAGAATAGGAACACTGCCCAATTGTGTAGGAATGGGATCAGGATGGCCAAGCTGAATTTGGCAAGGAATACGAAGAATAATAAGAAGGGCTTCTACGGGTACATGAAGCAAAAAAGAAAGGTCAAAGAAACCATACTCCCCTGAGTAACATAACTGGCAAGCTGCTAACAACAGACAAGACGGACAAGGTAATCATCTTTTTTTGCCTCAGGTGGCAACCTCTCTACCCCTACCTACCATTGTAAGAGAACATCAGGTGAGTGAGCACCTGAGGAACCCGAATATATGTCTATGTGACCTGATGCGATAGATCCCAGAGTCCTGAGGGTATTGGATGATGTAGTTGCCAAGCCACTCTACATCATATTTGAAAAGTTGTGACAGGTGGTATCCCTAGTGACTGGAAAAAGGGCAACATTGTACTCATTTTTAAAAAGGGTAGAAAGGAGGACTCAGGGGGGTTGTGGAGTCTCCCTCTCTGAAGATATTCAAAACCCGCCTGGACGCATTCCTGTGTGATCTGATATACAGGTGATCCTGCACTGGCAGGGGGGTTGGTTTGTATGATCTTCCGAGGTCTCTTCCGGACCCTGACATTCTATGATTCTGTGACTCTGGAAACTACTGACTTGTCAGCTTCACCTCCATGTCTGGGAAGATCATGGAACACATCCTTCTAGTAGCTATGCTAAGACACATATTGGACAGGGAGGTGATTTGAGACAGCCAGGAGCTGATATTGGGACTAATACTGTTTGACATTTTCATTATGGACCAAGATAATAGGACAGAGTGCATGGATGTCATCTGCAGATGATGCAAAAGTAGGAGGGCTTGATACAACAGATGGTCTTGCTATTCAGAGTAACCTTAACACACTGGAGAAATGGGAAAACAATCCTCATGAAGTTCATCAAGAGACATGCCAAGTCCTGCCCCTGGGGAGGTGTAACACCATGCAACATGTCAGGTTGCAGGCTTACTGGATGGAAAGCAGGTTGGATTAGAAGGATCAGGAGCCCTTCTGGACAATTATTTGATCATGAGCCTGTAATGTGCCTTTGCTACAAAGATGACCAATAGCATCTTGGGCTGCATTAGGAAGAATTTCACCAGCAAGTCAAGGAAGTTGAGACTTACTCTCTCCTCAGGACTGGTGAGGCCACATCTGCAGTACTGTGTCCAGTTCTGGACTTGGAAGTGCAGATACTGGTTTACTGGAGTAGGTCCAACACTGGGACACAAAGATGATTGAAGGACTGTAGCATCTGCCATATGAGGAGATGGTGAGAAAGCTTGAATGATTTAGCTTGGAGAAAAGAAGGCTTAGAGAAGGGGTGTATTATCCCCGTGGATAAATAAATACTGGATGAGGTTAGAAAAGAAGAAAGACCTTGATTCTTCCCAGTGATATGCATTGACAGGACAAGAGCAATGAGCACTTACTGAAATATGGAAAATTCTTTCTAAACATAAGACAAGATTTACTGTAAGGGTGACCAAATACTGGAACAGCTTGTGAAAAGAAGATGTAGCTCTCCATCTTTGGTGACACTAAAATTTTGACTGGAAATGGCCCTAAGCAATCTGATTCAGTTGGCTCTGCTCTGAGTAGAGGTCTTAAACTAGGTGGAGGTCCAGAGATCTGTGAAAATATGTTTCCAACATAACTAGCTTTTCACCATTTCTGTAGTTATCCTTGTTAGATTTTTTTTGTTTGGTTGGTTTGTTTTGTTTTGTTTTTAAGTACTTGAGGAATGTTTTAGCAAACATTTGTAAGCCTATGGACTGGTCATTGCACTACTTCCTGTGGTTATTACTTAAAAAAATAACCCATAACAACCCTATTTGGTATGTACAGGTTGCTGTCAGTTCCCTACAATGTGCTTTTTCCTGTTCTTCAAGCAAATAAGAGGAACCTCACATATAAAAAAAAAAACAGTACCCATGGCCATACAACTGCTCTTGGAATTAATGCAAACTTTTCAAGCATTTGGAAATGTTTTCATTCTGTAACCATGTCAGGAAACAAATCTTTCTGCATTCAGTCTTACAAAAATTTAGCTGTAGCCTTGGAATATTTCCAGTAAAATTTTGTCTTTATTCAAACAAACGGTTAGACATTGTGTTAATTTTTAATAGCTAGCCAGCTCTATTACTGAGCTAATGACTGATTTGTTTTCTTTTTGTAATCAAAACTGATTTTGAAATACTTTTGAAATTTTGAAACTGCTATTGATTTGAAATTAGCTTGATAGAACAGGTATCTGACCTAACTTCAGTAAATAAATTTCACACAGAAAAACTACATAAGAAGCATATCAAAAGAAAAGCAGCACATGAAATGGGATTTCTTGCAGAGCTGGTCCTGTTAAGTGACAGCCATATTAGCAATTACTGACAATTTAGCAGTTATTGAGCCCAGAATTTAAAGGTCACTAGCTTTATTTTCAAATCATGATCTTAAAAATACTTTTTGTTGCATATTAGAGACACAAAAAGAAACAGAAACATAGCTCACTGAAGGGCAGTCTATGATATATCTTTGTATCAAATGTGCAATCAATTATAATGGGGGAGTTGGCTCTGAGAATAGTCTGTTTATGTGCAGTGGGACTAACATTGGATTAGTCACCATGGCTACTAATAGTGTTCCTTCAGAACAGATGAGGTCTTCACATTACCATCCTGGTGTCAGTAGGTGACCATGATGATTTTATTTATTTTTCTCCATGCAGTTCATGTTCCCGAGTGAACTAGCATTACCACTGTGTATAATCTCACATCTTTCTATTGTTCCCAGCAGACATACTTCTGGAAGAGTTTCTCTCCAGCTGCAGAAGTGCTCTCTTTCTCAGTAGGCATGGTCCATCAGGAGGTGTGTGATAGGGTAAGAGTGGATGTACAAACTCTGTTGATGTTCACCTGTGATGATAAAATGGAACTCCAAAACAAAATCTTTTTTGGTAGTTAGAGGCTGACTGTCCTGTAACTAGATAAACACAAAATGTACAAATCTGGATAGAAGAATGATACAACTTTCAGTGTATATAGATCCTAAAATTTATTTTTTGAAATCACATCTACCCTCCAAAAGACACAGAATGAAGTGAAACGCAGAGGTGAAGTAAAGTCTAAATAGGTTGGTTTGTTGTTTTTTTTTTCTCAAAGATAAACAAAAAAAAATTACTAGCTGAAATTTCTATCAATACAGATCATCTGACTTGCAGTCTCCTTACTGTGCAATTTCGGTGTTTCTTCAAAGCCCAAATTTTTGTGTGTATGGCTTGCCAGTGATAATGTGGAATTTACCTACTTAGTTCCCAGGGAAGTTAATACATATATATACACATACAGATGACAAATTATTTATGGTTGTTTGTTGTCATCTGAGGTAACTTTAAAAGTTATTTTAAAGTTAATATATAAATTAATAAATCTTAGTTTTATAATTTTAGATAATAGCTATGTTCTGTCTTCTTGTTTCTTGCTTGGAGAATGTGTAAGAGAAAGATACATGGTTGCAATCTGTTGACTGTTGAAATAGATGCCAAGTATTCATTCACTTTATTCAAGGATGCACAATACAACTGAAAAATATTTTTTAAAATTACCCTAAAATTAAATTAATTAACTCACATATTCCTTCATAAGATCATATATGACATTGTGATGGAATAATAATTGGGTAACAGATTCAATTCACATTATTCTTGAAGATCTGCTATTATTTGCCTTTATTCATATTCTTTTCTTGTTCCACTTTGTGTTATCTACTATAGAAACTTCTATAGATATGTTACAAATAATTAAATTAATCTGCTTACATTTAGTAGTGTTTCATGATATATACTGGATTCTGAAAATTTCTTATTGTCTCTTTTGCATTTAAAAATGTTGGCCCAAAAGTTTGAGAATGCAAACTTCTTACTTAGTACCTCAGAAGGAAAAGGAACAGATACTAGCAGATTTATACAATTGAACCACAAATAAACATTCTGGAAGTAAATGATAAGAGAGAGAAAAATGAATGGCTCTTCTGAGATTTTTCGGATATAGCAAGCAGATACAGATTTTTTTGTTTTCTCCTCAAAGATTTAACCAAGTCTTAAAGACTATTAAGCACATTGATCTCACAGATGTGTTTCTTTTCTGTGCCTTTTTATTTTTTTTCTTTTTTTCTCATGCAATTATTCAGAAGCTACTTTAGTTTGATAGTAATATAATTATTGAGCAGTTATTCTTTTTCTTTCTTTTTTTTTTCTTTTTTTTTCACCTTCCTCCTCTCCTTTTTGCTTCTTCACTTGGTCCTTTTTTGTTATTTTGTTTATTGCTATGTTACATAAAAATTGAAAATACTTTATCGAGCTCTGTAATTCCACAACTATCTAACACATTCTGATCTATTTTTCTTTTTCTATGTGTTGTGGTTTAACCCTGGTAGGCAACTAAACCTCATCCAGCTGCTCCCACACTCCCTCCCCCCAGTGGAATGGGCAGAAAATCAGAAGGAGAAAAGTGAGTAAAATGGTGGCTTGGGATAAAGACAGTTTAACGGGGAAAGGAAAATCTGTATGTTCAAGCAAACAAACCAAGGAATTAATTCATCACTTCCCATTGGCAGGCAGATGTTCAGCCATCTCCAGCAAAACAGGGCTCCATTAACAGTTACTTGGGAAGACAAACTCCACGACCCAAACATCCCCTCTTCCTCTCTGTTCTCCTGCCAACTTTTTTTGCTGAATATGACATCATATGGTATGTGATATCCCTCTGGTCAGCTGGAGTCAGCTGTCCCAGCTGTGTTCCCTCACAAACTTTTGCCTGTCCCTAGACTATTCACTGATGGGGTGGTGTGAGGAGCAAATGAACTGCTTGGCAATAGCTAAAACATCAACACTTTTCACCACAAATCCAAATCATAGAACCATACAAGTTACTATGAAGAAAACTTATCCCAGCCCATACAGTACACTATTGTCCTGGATGGAGTGAGAATAGAACTAATTCTGTTCAGTGATATTACTTTTCAGCTCAGTTCTTCTAACTAACCGGACTGTCTGAACTTAGCAGTCTGTTTTTACAGCAGTGTCTGCTGCTAGCAGTGATAACACCCCATGGTTAGAATTACTACCAAGGCTTGGTGTGCAGACCAAGGCCACTGCTGGATCTTGTGTACCACATTATGGGGTGCAGAAAGTAAAAGTCTGCACCTTCAGGGAGGAGTGGACAGGACAGGTGACCCCAAACTGACCAGTAAGAGATTCCATCCCATATACATCGTATTCAGTATAGAGCTGAGGGGTCAGGAGGGTCAAGGCCCTGCTTAGCTCAACTTGGGTCCTCTTCCGGTTCCTTCTTCAATGGCCAGCATCTGAGAGGGACTCTGTCCATCCTGCCTTTGATCCTCATCTGTGTGTTCCTGAATCCAGCTCCAGGACAGAGCTGCCATCTGCTGCTGGGCCCAGTCTGGAACTTTCCCGCTCCACAGCATCCATGATGACAGTGATGTAACTGATATCAGAGGGCTTGATTTCGATACTGGTTTTGTATATATTTGTATATATTCCATTTTTATTAGTAGTAGTAGTAGTATTTTCATTAAAGTTGTTCTTGTTTCATTTCTAATTGCTAAGTCTCTCTCCCTTATTCCCTTTCTCTTTGTCTTTGGGGAGGGAGGGGTGTTAACCAACAGCATCTGTTATAATTCTAAGGGGCTGCCCTGAACCTAAACTGTGACAACTATGCAAAAGAATACAACAAAAATTACCAGAAAGCAAGATTCAGGTTAAGAAGATGGGAACCCTTTATGAAATGCCAAAAATCCTGGCATAGCTGATTGCATATGCATTTTTTGCAAGTTCTTCTAGCAGTCTAGGTTAAAAAAAAATAAATAATTTCAAAGCAGAAATTACAGTCTTTCCATTGATTTCCCTCTCCTTGCTTATAGTTACTCTAATTCCTGGAAAAGATTTATGTTTTGTTTATTGATACATGTCTCCATAATTCTGCTGTGATCTATCTACAGCTCACCTGTCTTGATTACATACTGACTAATCCATATGTGCTTTCAAAGGCATAAATGATTTTCCAGCATATATGCTCAAATTAATCCAATTTCAGCTAAGTACAGTTTTTAATTTTACTGAGTTAATTCATATTATGAGCAAAAGTTAAATGTAAGTATGCCAGTTCTCTTTGTAATGTATTAAGAATTATACTTTTTTATTTTTTTAAATTCATAGTTTTCCAGACAGACATCCCAAAAAAGGTGGTTTTTTTTTAAGTTTAACAGCTTTTTGATCTATAGCCTGGATGCCAAATACAAATGTTTATTCTCAGCTGATAATAGTTTATGCCAGAGATCAGCAGATACATTCTGGAATTAGGAAGAATATACTTCCAGATCATGAATTCTCACAAATTAAAACAGATTTAAATATCCATATAACTAATACTTTGAAAATATTACTTTAGTACTAGAGTCCTTTTCTACAGCTGCTTGCAAAATCACCTTAAATTACAACTGCAGTGACTCAGACTGTTTTCTTAAAAAACTTATACACAGCTATGCATTCCGAGTCATATAACTGCAGTGGAGAACATTGTAGGCAATTTTTTTAATAGTTTTTTATGTCTTTCAACAATTTAATATATTTAATTAATTTCTCATCCTATTAAGTGATACTCACTAGCAGCCAAACTGTATCATTCATTACATTTTTAAGGAAGGCTTCTCACTGTGCTTGGAGGATAATGATCCCACCTGTCTTTGATTGCTAGAAAGCACCAGTGTCTTCATATTTTGCAGTGGTGGTATTATTGTTATTATTGATTTTGAAACATTTGTATCCTTTCCTTCATTTCTACTTTTTCTTTTTTTTTTATAATGCTATATTTTATTCTTTTACATAAGTACAATTAAGAAAAATCATATGACATTTAAAACATAATAAATTTTGTAGGGAAAGAAATTGCAAAATTTAAACATTTTTTCAGCCTTTGTCATTCTTTTTGTGGATGGTAGATATCAAAGAAGCCTGATATTGTCTCTGACTACACAGTAGCACTCAAACTGTACAGTAGATTGTATTGAGCATATCACTTTTAGCAGACCACAAAATATGTTTAAGGCTATTCTATTCAGTAAGTGCATAAGCAATCATGTATTTATCGCAAAGAGGAGATTTTAGGTGGAGGTAGAATTGTTCAGATGTGATTTTTAAATTATGTTTGAATAATATTATTTCCACATTTAAATTGCTATGTTAGAGTAATTCAGAATGATGTGTAGATATTATGTAATAACTATACCTCACTTTCAGATGTTTTCTGAATACTTTCACCTTTACATGTGTATTTATTGTACTATTTTGCAGCAGCAGAAATCAATCTATAGGTAGCACTGCAAAAGCTTCATACTAGAAACCCTTGTCCTTTGAACTTCTTTGTGAAGAAACAGACTTTGAAATTGTCCCTAACACTCTTCATTGCAGTATTTTTTGTTTGTTTACTGATGGTTTGGTTTTAACTTTGTGTTTTGATGTTACTGTTATTAGATATCAGAAGGAGTTGTACGGTTTTAAAGACAGATTTTCTTTTATCCTAGCACTGCTTTCCATGATCTGAAAACAGAAAGAAACCTTAAAATGTGTATAAAATGAGACAAAGACATACAAAGAGTGCAAAATTAAAATTCAAATCTATAACATCATGCAAAAATTAAATTTTAATTTTTTTCCTTTTAGTTCAGGAAGTATTGCTTTAGGTTCCAGCTGATACTGCTTATATTAGGAAGTTGAAAGTCAAGAGGGAATGGATTTAGTGTGCATGTAAAGACAGAATAAGAATTTTTTAAGTACATAAACAGTAAATTTTAAGCTATCTGCTTTAAACATGTATAAATATTTATAAACTAAGTTCTTACTGAGCACAGAGCCTTTAAGGCTCACCAGAGACAAGAAGCATGACGTAAAGACCCACAGAGTGAAGAAAAAAATGTTTGGAAAAATGTCTAAGTTTAATTTGAGGAAGCATAGAGAGGAGATTAAGTACATAAATGTGAAGAGGAATGATGATTACATAGAAGGAAGATGCCTTGTCAGGCTTTTTGACTTTTAACACAGAGACAGAAAAAGGGAAACATGACACTGGGCAAAGTACAGTGTCATATACTGTACTGAGGGCTTGGCAGATGATAGGAGGGAATGTTCCCAAAATGTAGGAGGGTAATACAAATGTGGTACAAGTGAGTGAAAATTGGAAGTGGGAGAATAGTTCAAGATTGGATGGGATGCTGAAGGTATTTAAAGAGCAACAGAAATGGTAGTAGAGATGGAAATCAAAATACGGGCCTTGAGAAGTCATTAAAAAATGCCGAATGTCTTAATAAAACATAAATCAGGGAGAAAAAGGCACCAATTATCAAACATGACTTCATCAATCATTCCAAATCATTCTGCTTCAAGCTTGCAATAGACATGAACATTACTTTTGAGAAATAAATGTATAGCTGTTACAAGTCTGTTGTTAACCATAGTTTGGAGAGGTGTAAAAGTAAATAAAAGAAATCTTCTAAATATATGAATGGAGGCTAAATGTAATTTAAAGTGTAATGCAAATATATTTGATAGTGAAAGCTGAACATTTTTTGACTGTTTGCTTCTATAAAATTACATTCAATCTTAGGATTGATTAGTGCTTAGCAAAAAGGAAGGGAAAAACCCCCCAAAATCCCCAAGCAACATAAGCTAAAATGGTATAATCTTAAAAAGTTCTGTGAATGTTTTTTAATAGAGTAACATTTATGAAAGCTGTTAAAAAATACACTACTAGGCACAATTCCAAAGACAGACTTTAGAAATGACAAGGTGTTGCAATATGACAGAATTCTACTTTCATCAGTCTCTGGTGTCTAGTATAGCGTTTTGATAGCAATATGTTAGTAAGTCTCACAAACACTTTTACTGACCAGAGTTTGAGATTATGTCAGAAGCTTTCTCTAGAAGTTACAAGTACTAGATATTGCTCAGCCCTGTTCTCTGAAGGTTTTGAACATGTTTTCTCTGTGCTGGATTATGACTGTATTTTTAGATCAGTATTTCTAATCATTGTTTTCCAACAAGCTTATACATGACAAAACTGTGTTGCAAAGCAAAACATTCCTTAATTTTCAAGTAATACACTTAAATGTATTCAGAAGTTTGAACAGAGAATACGTATAAAAGAAAAAAAAACCTCATAACAGAAAACTTACTGCAAATTTTATTCTAAAAAATCATATCTAAAAATAAATACTTGCTGTATTAAATACTGAAAACTTATGCCAGTAGATTTATTAGAACAAACCTTCAAACCAACCCCACATATTTTGAACATACTTCTCTTGTGTCTAAACATGTCTGCCTTTGGGTACACTTCAAGGACTGGTCCACTGATTGCTCATGTCGGATAGTACCCTAATTTTTAAAGAACTTGTATGTTGTATTTTTCCTCTACAGAAAACAAGTAACAAGAGAAAATGGGAGGGAACAGTATGTGACATTCCTGACATGAAGCTACGATGCAATTTGAGGCATACACAGATTGAAGATCTGGTCTCATATAGAAAGAAAATTTTCACTTAATGAAGTGATTGCATATGTATTTTATGACCATGTATGGACGTTACTTTTGATACCTTGTTCAACAGTAATGATTGTTATGATACCTTAGACTGGTTCCAGTGAAAAAGAACACATGATGTATAAATATATACTCTAAGAGTTTGTGTGAAATAGTATGTGTGTGCATGCATACTCATCTGCCTGTCTAGCTATTTGTCTGTGGGGGTGTGTGAATGTGTGAACATAAATAAATAAATTTGTATAAAAATACATGGAAGGGTCGGTTACAGGTAACAACCAGAAAAATCTATTAAAAAAAAAAAATCTTATATCAAAATCCTGCATCTACAAAAATAGTCCATTTATAATAAATAAAATCTAGAATACATTTGTGTCTATTTGTCATAGTTTTTTCCTTCTTACAAAGAAAAAAATAAAATGTTTGTGAATATAAAGACATGGTTAAGAAAACATAATTTTTTCAGAGATAAAAATTTTGTCTCATACCACTGAATAAGACACCATAAAAACATGACCTCTGCGCAGAAAAACACCAAAGGTTCATTTTCATAAATATTGTTTAGAGTCCTATTTGCTGTATAGAAGCTCTGAATTCTGACTTAAAGTGTGTTCCTAGTAAGTACAAAATTAGTCTATGGTAGCTTCCTGATAAGTAAGATATTAATTTCACTGCTGTTGAAGTTATTTCTTAGTGGAATATCTGATTACCAATGTCCACATCACTTGATAATAAACCTGTCAAAATATCTGCTGTTGACTTTTTTACTATATTAAACAGGCTTAGATAATTTTGCAGAAATGAAGGCTTTTGTGACCATTTCTTTATGTGAAATTCTGTGCCACTTTTGATGAAGAGCACAAAATGTTCAATCATTTTAGTTTTATGATTAATATTTTGTGTACTCCTTCCATTTTTCTTGTAGATATTTTTATGTTGTCTTCCCTCACAAGTATCAGGAACTGATAAGGAATGCTGTCCTTATTTACCATACTGTAAGTGCAAGGTTTTGTCATATACTGCCAAAGGCATTATTTGATTGGTATATGAACCAGATTTTATCAATATCTTCTGGGCATTTAGACCTTGTCTACACTTATTTATTAATATACATCATAGTGCTCCCCAGGGCTCTGATCTGTGATCGTACTGCCGAACAACTGCTTGGAGCATGCCCTCATCACTGTCTCAGCTGTTTCCCTGGATTTCATTTCATCTCATTTTAGATTTATACAGTACAGAAATCTACCACTAGAACTACTTTTCTAGATGTGAAATTTATCTGCTGAGCCATGACTGGTATCTACAAAGAACAGGTTGAGTTTCTAGGATCACTGATAAATATAGGCTCGAGACATCACTCAGAAATCTGGGAAAATAAACTGTCTTGATACTAAATATTTTATAACTCTCATTTTGCAGACAAAGATTAAAAAAAAAAAAAAAGTACTTTATTGAGAGAAAGAAGAAACTGAGATTACGAAACAAAATAGAGAGAGCAATGCATGATAACCACATAAGTAATTTCCAATAAAAAAAATGTTAACAATCATATGATTAAATTCTTGATAAGACATTTGCTAGGGCAGTTCCTTAACCTCTATTTTTTTCAGTTAAGCTGTTGCAGTTGCCAAATCACAGATCTCTCTCACCTGTCTTATTGGGTAGCAAAGTGCCATGGAGTCTGTTGCTTCTAAGTAGTGTTAAACTACTTACTATCCAAGCCAGAGAGCTGCACTTGAGTTCTATTGTGTTCTATTGTGTTCTGTTTTTTTAAATGGAAGCAAGTAAACGGTCTTCATAATTACATACAGTGTTTGCTGCACAAAGTCTTCTAAACCGTATATTTTTTTCAGTCTTTATACTTTGAAACTGCAGTTTTTCTCCTTGTAGACAAATTTAGACATATCTAGTCTGCCCTGAATTTTCATATTAAGTGTTTTCAACATAACTACACTGACTCTTATGAAAAAGCTATTTGAAATTTTATTATTTCCTATTGGTTGACAATACAGTGCTGTTCCCCTCCTAGCTGTCCAATATTCCTGAGCTCTAAAAGTCCATTTTTATATCCCAGCCACTAGGCTTACAAAGGATCTCATAGCCCAGAGATTCTCTGCTTTAGATATTTATCATAGAATAAGGTGAATTGCACAACAGAAGTGCCTATTACTCTCCAGAGACTGTAAAAAGTGTCAGATCAAATACCAGTGCAAGCAAGTCAGACATCCTAAATTAGATAATATTAATTGAATCCAGATAATATCTTTTTTTCTTGAGTGAAACAGGTGAAAGAAAAATATGCCAAGCCTATTAGATACACAAGCAGAAAATGTATCAGGGAAGAAAATGCACTGAACTAGAAGCTCAAGTCCCATTGTCCTCAGGTCTGACATGAGTACTTTCATGTTTTTAGTTTCTATTGTGTTCTATTCTGTCTTTCCTTTCCATTTAGACATAAGGTCTTCTGTGTCTTACTGTGTGTTGTGTATAATGGAAATTTGTTGATGTATATCTACTACAACTCTATGATATTACAAACCCCTTAAAATTATACTACCAATGAAAGCAGTGAAAGGTTCTTTTATTTTTCTGTCAGCCACTATAAGATATATGACTTACAATACTGATTTTAAAAAAAGATAATAAAAAGGGGAGTATGACATCACTATGAATTTCATGTAATTATGCTTTTAAAGTAAAGGAATTGGGTTTGTGGGATATTGTAAGTGGAAACAGATCTCCCTCTTTCTTCTTTTATACTTTGCTTCTTATCAAGTCCAATCTCACGAATAATGCAAGAACTTGGTAGATATCTCTACTACAGGTCATAGCCTTGCTCAAATGCTGAGCAGGATATACTGGGATTTTCTTTTCCATACTTGCACCCAGACAAATTCTTCTCTACCACAAATTTTGTAGCTCTGTTCATTTACACCTGGGTGACCAGGATGTAAATTTTCTAGCTAGCAAAGGGAATACTAAAAGTAAGGGAGATTACTTCTCATCTTCAGTTCCTTGTTTCCCCATCACTGAGTGGGGATACCTTACAAATACCACTAAGTATCTTAGCAGAGCCAAGGCAGGAAAAATTTCAAAAGAATTTCTGTCTGTTACTCAAATAATTCAAATATGTATGTCTAATTTAGTGGAGGAGCAATAATTCACTTAAATAATAAAGAAGGCCTTTTTCTGATCAAAATGGAGTAATTCACACACACACAAAAAAGTCGGAAGTATACCATCCATTTTCCTCAATCTCTTGCAGAAAATCAATGACTTTTGACAGATAAATTGTTAACTCCCATAAAACTAGAGTTTTATCATGATCTATGCAAATACACTGAATTCACTACAAGTATTTACTTATTAAAAAAAAAAGTGTTTTAGAAAAAGACTATTATGTTTAGTTGCCATTTGACAGCATCTGAGGTGATGCAAAACAGTTTTAAACCTTTAATTTTTAACTTGAAATGGCATCAGTTTGAATATTTGAGATATTTTTCCTGACTCGTGTTCTATTTTTGGTGTTCTTTTGAAAGTAGTGGATTTTTTTAATCAGTGAAAACAGATCTGTAACTGGGGAATATCATGATATGAAGCAAAGAAATCTTTCAGAAAAGTATTTTTATGTAGTTACCTATAAATCTATTAATTCTTTAAACACAGAGAGATTGCAGTTCCCTGCTCTAATGCCTGGAAATTTAGTTTGCTTTTTCTCCTCATAGTCACTATTAGTCTTACATAATATTAATTGTCAGCATCAATTTCTTAAATTTGTCAAAATCAGTAGGACTTTTTTTCCCTTAGATTTTGCCTTTTTTTATTTCTTATATTCAAACCCAGTAGAAGTACAATGAATCTTAAAGCTATTAGTATTAGAACTAAATGTACATCACTTAGAGCAGCTGATTGTTTAAAAAATAGATGCATATACTATGTGATTTTCTGTTCACTAGAATGACTTTTTTTTCCCCTCCTTAACAATATTCTTTTCTTTTGATCTTATTCGGAAAGGCAATGTCTTTTTTTAGGAACACTTGAAAACCTCAATAGATGCTGATTTTTCTACAACATCTGCCATGTTCCTATTTTTCCATGCTGAACAGACATTTTTTAAAAGTAAATGCAGAGCAAACCAGATTTTGTTAAACCTTAATTAGCATTTTTATAAAATACTTCACCCATAGAATTTAATATAAGAGCTTTTTATGACATGACTGGTTTAGCCTAACAGTAGAAGTTGTATTATCATCTTATTTGTCTCTTGGGTAGAAATTTAACCTTTTTTTACATTTTTTTCCCCTGATTTAACCTTTCATATGCTTTAAAGCTAAATTTTAAACCAAAGCATTATTTCTCACCTGCTCTTTGAATTGTATCAGTACTCATTTAACTTTTTATAATACAAAGACATTGAAAACCTTATACTGTCACACACGTTACAAGAGATACTCAATAGGGAGTACATCACACAGTACTTCATGGAGGCTTCATAACTCAAGGAAAAGGTTTACTGTGAGGTACACTGAAATAGGTAACTAATGTTCACAGCAAAGGAAAAAAAGAAATTGTCTTTAAAATGTTCCATATAAACAATTTAGACAGAAAATTATATTTACAGTAAAACTTTTGTTTTCCTTCAGAGTCACAACTTTCTAAGAATACTTTCTATGTTAATAACAAAACCTCCTTAAATCTTTTGATTTGACAAATGCAGTACTCAGATAAAGAATATTTTTTTTCCAGTAGGGCTGCTACAATAATTTGAAATCTATTTCTTGATTATTTTTTTTCTCACTGTTATGTGTCCCACAATCCTTTGAAAGTTGCTATAATGATCAAGCTTCACCTATCATGATATGAAAAGGGCAAATATTAGGTTTGCTTGTCATCACCAACAAAAAACCCTCATGGCTATGTCTCTGGAGAGACATTGCAATGAAAAAGGCTATTTTCTAATGGGAAATATGAAATACAAAAGAGTGCTCAAATGAGCTGCCACTGAAACATCTTTTAAAATGCAGAGACATTTTGTAAATATAATTGTTGGGGGTGGGGAGGAAATTATGAGACACTCATGCTGAAGTAATGATGCCGTATTGCTATCTCATGCAAATTATGTAGTTTTTTACTTTATTTTTTACTTTGATGATCAGAAAAACATTTTGAGTCTATACAAAATCATAGTTACCTTAATGAAACATGCTTTTAAATATCTTTGTGATATTATTCTAGAAAGTAGTGATGATATGCTAAATTAAATAACTTTTTTTCTTAATTGAATTTGAGATAACATATATTTTACCAGATATTATGGGAGTAATTCAAACCCAGTGAAAAAATGTTTATTACATGAATGATTCAGTGAGTTTCAATATGTCAGTTGTACTTCCAGTTAATTTCTGATTAATTGCTGAAACAGGGAAAAAGTTATATTTCTACTGTTATGATGATGTTCACCCTTTTAACTGGCATAGTTTAAAATAAAACGATAAAGAAAAGAGAAATGCATCTATTCAGTTGGTTTCTCATCAAATTGCATTGTTCTTGACAGTGAATGAATATTAATCATATTCTAGCAGTTCTATTTTTTTTTTATTTAACATGTTTTGTATGCTAGAACATAACTTTTATAATGATAAGAAGTTAGATTTAGTATTTTTTCAGCTTCCATAATTTCTTCTTTCATTGATATTTACTTCTCTAAGAGTGTCTTAAACATGAGCCTTTTTCAGTATTTATTTTTCTTGGGAATTTCTAAATTATATTCTTAAAACGAGTGGGGAGGATTCCAGCTCTGAATCTTGTAAGAGGTAATATTTTTAAGATTTCTTCATCTCTACATCTCTAAAAGAAATTCTCTCCAAGCTCATTCTATTTCTGTGCTACATAATAATTGCATTAATTTTCTCCATCAGTTCCACTTTAGCTGCAAGTTGCTTTTTATCTCTAAATTATTACTGTCCCTCCCAGCTAATTTATTTTTCCTTCTAGAATTTGTCTCAGCATACACTATATTTCTGCTAGCTAGATGATTTGTTATCCAGTTTTTACTTGCTCACAGATCCTTATCTCTTCCTAAATTCCTACAGATCACCTCTGCTGTATTATGCTTATTGACATTTTCAAGACAAGTAAAGCATGTGCTTTTTTCAGCATGCCCATAAAATCCAACACATCCAATGACTTTTTTTCACAGTTCATTGGTGGTGGTGGTTGTTTTTTTGTTTGTTTGGGTTTCTGTGTTTGGTTTGGTTGGGTTGGTTGGTTTAGTCCTTTTTTTTTCTTCACTGTTTTTCCCACTAATACCGTCATATGATCTCACCTGGAGGTCCAGAAAAAAGACTATTCCTCTTACTATCTCCCTGGAATCACTGGGGAGTCACTGGAGCAGGAATTAGTTCTGGAGGGTCCCAGAGTTCCCTACGTTGGGAAATGTTTCCTATGTTATTCAACTGAAGTTTGTTCTAAAATGTCTTTTAATTGAGCTTGCTCTCTTCATATCTGTTCATGCTTCACTTCTGTAATATGCATTCCCTTCCAAGTTTAATACATGCTTATTTTTCTATCATACCAATCTATTCTACAACCTATTGTCTGAGTAGCATTAAACTGATATAAATCTCAATTTAGAAAAGGATTAAGCCTGTATTTAATTAATTTAGCCTCTGTTTACTCTGTTTAGGAAATCATCTGAAACTGTTATAAACTATAGATTCCTTCAGACCTAAAAGTTAGGAGGGAAATCAGGAGCTTTATTGGTAAGATAAACTTTAAACTATCATAGCATACTGTATCTTGACGTGCGGCAATCAAACTCCACAGCTATGATAGTTGTAAAGTAGGTATGTTTATTCACCTCTGGACGCATGGGGAGGTTCGCCCCACCACAAACGTGCGTGTCCAACATGGGGCGAAACCCTCTATTTAAACTACCAGCTTATACATATTCAGCATATGTTGCAAGACGCCTATGCATATACATGAACTATCCCTGCTTCATAGTGGAATTAGTTCTCCACCCCTTTGCACCTACATGGTGCCTCATGGTGGTGGTTGTCAGGGGTCCCACCGATGAAGTAAAGAGGCTCCTCTTCGTCACCGCTGGTAATCACAAGCGATAACTTGTGCAGACTTACATCATCCTCTGAGGCTTGGACGAACTGGCTGCTATCTTCTTATTTCTTTGTTTTGCTTCTTGCTCAAGACCTTATTGTTTTGTAGCTAATCTCATCAAGTACCAGACCAAAAGGGATGATTAAATCATCAACCACCCATCACCAAAGGGATAATTGACTGCTTAATCATCAACCACCCATCGTATCTGACATGTTATCTTTTTCTTAAGTAATTTCTAATAAGATGACATATATTTGAAATAAACTTTACTACAAATGAAAAAACAAACACAAACACACAACAAAAAACAACCAACCAAAAAAAAACAACAAAAAAATCCAAACCTAAATATTGTATGACACAAATAGCCCTTAAATCAGAAATGCTTTTTTTTCAATATTCCAATGCATGTTGGCATATACAATTTGTTTCCCATTTGGACATTCTGACTGAATGAGCTGAATCATTTCACTATCACAAAATGTTCACAAATTAAGAAAATTTATCTTAACAAAAGTTGTTTCAAAGCAACTTGTCAGGAATGAAAACTGCTAATTGAAAACATGCATTAGAAATGAGGGAATATTAGCAAAATAATCACAAATGAGCCTTGTAGAAAGATATTTTGTCTATACAGAAGGTAAATCATACACATTTTTATGAATTTTTACCAGTTATTGACAAGGCAACCATCAAAACAATGCATGTGTGTCTCAGTATCCCCAGCTGGCGGGAAAATGGTTAAGAGATGAAAGGGAAACTTACTCAAGAAACAGAAAACAAAGATACCAGTAAAAAAAGTGAAGCTTGAAATTGTCACTGTAACAACACAAAAATGTGTGACATTAGGGTACTTATTTCTCTGTATGGCTGACAAAACATACATGGGTTGAAGATGGTTAGGCATATTCAACTGTAAAATAAAATACACATTTTCTTTTTTCTTTACTGTCATTAAAAACTGTATCACAGCTGACCAGAGAGCTCACAGAATATTGTGAGCATTTAAAACCAAGGTGAACTGTGCTCCTGCAGAGAAGTAAACTCATTTATACTCAAATCTTGTTGCAACGGTGGTGGTCATGGTGGTCTTCAAATTATGAATCCATGAAATACTGTAGTCATGTAATTCCTTCTGTGACAAAGTGGAAATAGCATTTTTTAAAAAAAATTCCTCTCTGTCACCATAATACAAATATGTGAAGACAATGACAGTCATAAAAGATGTGTTTCAGTGATTGAAGGAGTTAGCTCTTTTTTTTTTTTTTCCCCCTGAACTAACTACATGTATTCTACATGTTGTCTTTTCCTTGTTTCCAAATCCACCTGTCCTTTCTTTCAGCAGTGTTAGGGGTTTTCTACCACTATATCTAACACACTAGATATGCTAGGAAAACATTTAAACATAATATGTTAAGTGTTGTTTCTGAAACACATGGTTGGTATGCTTTGATAACCCACTCAGTGTTCAAATGATCATAAAATGAAGGCCTTTGTCACCTTAAATATATTGGTAGAGACCTTCATTTTGTGAGTTTTCTTCTTTTCCTTTCTTTGAAAGCACCATTGTGTCTGTCTTTTAGAAAATACTGAAGGCACTAATTACATCATTAGCAACAATAAAAAATAATTACATGCCTTTATGAAGACTTAAATATCAATAGCAATCTGTTCAATTTCATACATGAAAGGTTATCTGCTTTCATAAATAGGCACTTAAGAGCAAAATCTATCCTTTAATAGCATTATTCACTTAGGTTGGAATCATCCCTATGGCTCTTCAGATGCAAACATCTACAATGTGCAAACCTCCTATGGAAGAAGTCCCATCCTGAAAGATTAAAACATGTTAATCCAATCACATTGTTTTGATATAATACACCCAGACCCAGATATAATCATAGGAACAAACCTTTATAGAACAATTTAGCTTGAGAGGACCCTTTGGATGTCATGTGGTTCAACCTTCTGTTTAAAGTGGATCTAACACCTGGGCAAATGGATTAGAGCCATCTCCCAGGAAACTTCAAAGACCTTTAAAAATGGAGACCCCACACTGTCTCAGAGCAGCCCATGCAATTTTTTATTACTTTCTCTCTGAAGAATTTTTCTTATATCTAACTGGAACCTTCCTTGCTGCAAATTTTAACTGCTTCTATTCCACATTCACTGTTCTCTTCCAGGAAGAGTCCATCTTTATCTACTTATTCTAAGAAGAATGGTCAAATACCTTTCTGTTAACTGAAGACAGTCATTAACACTTCCCTTCAGCCTTCTCTTGATCAGGCTTAGAAAGCATACTCTCCTAGCCTCTCCTTATGTGATGTGCTCCAGTTCCTGACCATCTTATTTTCTTTCCCTTGAATTCACTATAGTTAGTCCACATGCTTTTTTGTACTGAGGACCCCATAACTAGACACAAGATTGCAGATGCTGTCTCACAAATATCAATCAGGGAAGTATAATCACATTCCTCAGCTAGCTCTGGCCATATAAATTCATCTGAATATGTGGCTGGTCTTTGCCATCACAAGGGTTCTCTGCTGACTCAAATTCACCGTGTTATTCATAGTGAACCCCTAGTTCTTTTCTGCAATTCTGCTTTCTAGCTAATTAGCCACCTCCAGATTAAATTTTCATATGATAATCCTACAGCAGAAACAAGACTTTCTATCTGACTTTTCTGAACTTCTCAACAGCCCATTTCTGTAGCCCATTGAGAGCACCCTAAATGACAGCCCTGCCCTTCAGCATACTGACTACTTGCTGACTTGAGTAGAGCTAATGTTAGGTTAGATTGCCCAGGGCCTTCTGACAGAAACTAGAATATGTCACACACAGTAAGGAAGGCTTGTTTGTTTTGTTTTATCTTTTAATGAGCTTAATACTTGAAAATACTGCTTGCAGGTCAGACAAGCCTTTGGAGGTCTCATCTTAAATCTTGCCAGAGTTCACAGTTCTTCCAGATTCATTTTATCTGAAGAATTCTATGTTTTATTAGTTATTTGCTAACTGGGACCAAACTGTCTTTCAAAAGATACCCTCTAGGGGAAGATGAAGAAAGACTGAGAATGAAATGCATTCATTTCCTAGCTTCCAGAGTTATATATTCTTCATAAAACCATTTCCATTAGAATATGTTATCCAACAAAAGTTCCTTATAAATAGGATGGTATGTAAGCCACTTTATTGAAGGGGGAAGGACTGAAGAAAATGAAAATCTGGGCATTCTGGTACCTCTTAGCCATTTATTAACTGAGAATCCGGCTTGTGCTGTTTGTAACTATAACTTCCTAGAAATTCCAAACAGAAAAATGTAATCACTTTGAAGGTGCTGATTTGATTTTCTTTTGATTCAGGTCACGCTGTCAGAAAAGTCTGCAGGCACGTTTCTTCTCATTAGTCATTTTTTATGTTGTTTAACCGTCTTACTTGTATTTAGGTAAAAATCACAAGTCAAAGATGAAACAAAATATAAATGTTTGTTAGGTATGAATGTTAATGTTGCTATAATTGATTTATTCACAGTATTAGACTAGCTTCTTTATTTCATCTTTTGTTCCATGTTGGTGTCTCTTTTTCTCCCAGTTCTATATATCTTACTTTCTTTTCTTTTCTATTTTTCTTGTCGTCGAGTGTGTTATACTTCTTACATGAATTTCTCTCATACATAGAACTCATAATCATATCTTGGCTTTTTCTCACCCATTGTGTTTGATGTTTGGAAGCACATATACACCTGATTTGGAACACTTTAGAAGTCAGCAGCAATCATTCATTGTCAAGTTAACAGAAAAAAAATGTAGTTACTCTGAATTTCCATGAATTTACTCATCAAAGCGTGGCAATGTTGACAGGATTCTGATCTTGCATTATAAATTCCAGAGAGTCTGTTTCTTAACTGTCCTTCCAGTTCTTCTTGGAAGTTCTGCATGACATGCAGTGCAAGTTTCTTAAGGTTATTTGTTGCCAGTATAATAGTGATAATACAGGGAGACAGCAGAAGAGACTTTGCACATTTTAGAAATACAGAATTCCAATTTCAATTCTGGTGGAGGTAGATAACAGGACTTTGCCTGTATGTATACCCACTGTAATTCCTGGGGTGGTCCAGAACCTCGTCAGCCAGCTGTCTGGAGATGTGAGTTAATGGACTGCCTTGAGACAATGGATGGACTTGGAAATAGATGACTGACTAGACTTTTTTATTGCATATTTCATTAATCGTTACAGCAGCCCTCCAGGGGATAATCTAGGCAGCACTAGAATTGCCCCCATGCAGCTTTTACTTTGTCCAGCCTAATATGTATGCCTAAATGTTAATGCCTAAATTAATACCCTAAATGGAGTGTCCCAAATGGTCATCATTGTAATCTGTGTATTTTAAAGAAACCAACGTGTGTTGGAGGCAGGTGCTCTCTGCTACTTATTGCAGCAAAAAGAAAGCATCATGTGCTTAATTCACTTCTCTATATATAGGCTTGTAGAGTCATTTGATATACTCTGGTGTAGCAAGACATATGCCAGCACCAAGTCCTCCTGAAGCAGCATGTAGGAATGCTTAAAGTCATCTCAGATGACATCAGATATCTCTGTGGTCAAATAAACTATATTCAGTTGTACTATTTCTGTGTAGAATCATATAATTTGATCACACACGAAAGGATGCTAAAGATTTTGGACATGGCCCTTAATGCCATGATATAGTAATTGGAGTTGGATCAGGGTTGGACTTCATGATCTTGGAGGTCTTTTCCAACCCAATCTATTCTATGATTCTATGATTAAATCACAGTTAACAAAATATGCTTAGTAACATTAATCTGATTGACATACTGACTCTTTTTCCAAAGTTTAGAAGCAGGCATACATATTTCACTTAGACTTCAGAGAAGTCTGCATAAAGATAATCTTTCTAAACTGTTTTAAACAGCTCAATGAAGAAAACATCAACACAAGATGGAATAAAATAGAAAATTAAGATTATTTTTTTTAATACATTGATTTTTCTCATCTATTATACCTATTAAACACAAATAAATAAGTTCTCTTGTATAACCAAACTGATCCGACTTTGTCAAAAGACTTCTTGGGTTCAGAATTTGCAGAGATATAGTCAAAATTCAAAACTTCAAAAAAAATCCTTCAAAGACTATACATAAGCCATGCAAATGTATAAACGAAGGAAAATTCCTTCATAAAAGTTGGAAACATTTTTTTGATAGGTGTTCAGTCGAATTTTGCATCTATTTGTTGCTGCAGATTTCTCAACATCTCTCAGTATTGTCACAGATACATTTTAATTGTGTAATTTTTCTAGAAAGGTTGTTTAATAATGTGTATGATCATAGTGTGTATATAATTTTAGTGCTCTGTGTAACTGTATTACTCCTACACTACTGAGGATGTAGTCTTTCCACAAGGTATAAATGAATTTTCCATCTCCTTTTTCTCATAGTAGATTCTCTCTACCTGAAGGTACCATGAAGTTTTAAGCTATAGTTTACCTCCACGAGAAGAGTCATACTGTTTTTTCAGTGGCAGAAAAATTATAATTATATTTCATTGGTCCCATGATGAAATCTTGAGCAAATTTCCAATACCAACCAAGCTTTCATATCCTGATAGGGGGGATGTTTAGTACAGGTCTGGCAGCTCTTCCCAACTTTTTGTCCAGTTCATCGATAGATGGCAGCAAATAGCTCTTTTATCTCTGTTCTCCAGCCCAGAGGATTACACGCATTTATTTATTTATTTATTTGGTGCTTTCTACTTCTGCCTTCCTTTTTAAAAAGGTTATATACATGCCTGTATGTGAAACAAAGCTACAGTATAGAACATATATAACTTACGTTGTTACCTAATATCTCCACCAACTCCTTGCTAGGGAGAATTCATACGGTTTCAGTGGGAACTGTAAAAAGTTCCTGTCAACTCCAAATTATCAAGGAAGTGTTCACATGCCTTGTACATGGAAATTCACTTTAAATGGTAGACTCACAGATAGAAATATCCTATATTTAAGTTCCCATTTATTAAGTTCCCACAAAATATCAGTCCCTAACATCAAGGTTCTAGTATATCTTTTTAATAATGTTTTTCTTTTGTTCCTCAGTTTCAGGTTTTGGAAAAGACTGCTACACTTAGATATTTCCAGTTTTTCTTGTGCAGCTTGTCCTAGAAAATCCCCTTGGGCCTAGTCAGTCTGGATAGAAAGGATATGTAATCATCTCTGAAGGAAAAAAATGCTTTCTAAAACTGCAGAAAACCTTGGCAGATTCCACTGTATGTGCTGAGAAATATTTTTTCACTTCCTGGAACTGTGTCTTGAAAAGATTTTGCTTTCAAACTTTGACACTTTCTGTCTTAAGGAAAAAAAAAAAAAGAAAAAAAAAAAAGTAAGAAAGAAAGAAGTGAAAGTATACTTCAAAATCAAAACTCATTTGCCTTCCTGTCCCCCGTATTATACAAAGAGATTAGGGAAAGACAGTGTAGGGAAAGCATTACTCAAGCTCTAGTAAAATCATCTCTGACTTTAGAACTAGTAAATATACTTTAAGCACAAGGAGTGCCTGTTTAAGAAAGTAAAATCTTGTAGAAGAAATTAATCTTCAGTTAAAGTTAATGATGGTATTCTAAACTTTGTATTTAAATAATATTGTGCAAATTAAAATGAAAATATATCCATCTTGAAATGAAAACAGATATCTTAACTGAATCAGTAGTCCCTAAGAAAATACAAGAAAACTAAGATGAATCAGTAGCATATGTTCAGAAAACTTTGCTGAGAATCTCCTTTGCAATCAGTTTGCTGATACCTGAACTAGCAACACTTTATTTACCTCACATTGCAGTAAGAGTACTCTTCCTCATAGTCTGTTGCCATGATGATGCTCTTGGGATACAAAGAGAAGATGGTAGAAAGAGATTAACAGATAGCTAAAAATATTTTGATGCAGTGTACATTAGACAATTAGAAGAAACAGAAAAAAATATGTTAAAATGACAGCTTTTTTTTGTCATATAATAAAATAGTTAATTGCTTTCTAATGAGAGCCATGCACCAGATTTATCCCTAATAAAAAAGACAGCTGGAAGAAATGCTGAGTGTCCATATGAGATCTCATCTGGACCTCATAAATGAGGACACCACTTACTATCTTAATATATGCCAGCGAAGTGAAAATTGTATGAATCACACATTTATTTATTTCTTTTTCCCAGAGAGGTAATTTTAATTTTTTTTTTTAATGTGTTTTTTTCTTGGATGGTTCTGGAAAAAAGAAGTATGATTTAATCCCAAAGAAAGGTTAGGCATAATAAAAGGAAGAGAGAAACAAAATCAGAATGTATGACAGTATACCATTCAAAAGGGTCAGCAAATGATAGATCTTTTGAAAGATTTGCTTTATCACTAAAAGCATCAATCATAGGATTATAGAAGGATTCGGGTTGGAATGGTCCTTTAAAGGTTATCTAGTTGAATCCCCTGCAATAAGCAGGGACATCTTTAACTATATCAGGTTGCTCAGAGTCCTGTCCAACCTGACTTTGGATGTTTCAACGGATGGGGCTTCTACCACCTTCCTGGGCAACCTGTTCCAGTGTTTCATAACCCTTGTTGTAAAAAAAAATTGTATCTATAGCCTGAATCTACACTCTTTTAGTTTAAAACCATTGTCCCTTGTCCTGACACAAGGACAAGGGACAGAGGATTGCCACCATCTTTCTTAAAGGCCACCTTTAAGGCTGCAATAAGGTCTCTCTGGAGCCTTCTTCAGGCTGAACAACACCAACTCTCTCAGCCTTTCTTCATAGGAGATGAGCTCCAGCCCTCTGATCATTTCTGTGTCTCTCCTCTGGAACTGCTCCAACAGGTCCATGTCTTTCCTGAACTAAGAACACCAGAACTGGATGAAGTACTCTTGGTGGAGTGTCACAAGAGCAGAGGGGCAGAATCACCTCCCTCAGCCTCCTGACCACGGTTCTTCTGATGTAGCCCAGGACACAGCTGGCTTTCTGGACCAGTACTCCCAGATCCCTCTCTGCTGGGCCACTCTCCAGCCACTCATCACCCAGTCTATAGCGATACATAGTGAAGCTAAAAAGACAGACCAAAAAGTAGTCTTTCAAATAAAATAAACAACAAAAAATGTAGTTATGTATGTCTGTATTTGTATGAGCATGTCAAAGACTCAGATATTTGTTTGCTTATAATAGGCACTGTTTATCAGAAGAAATCAAGGCACTTGCTGGAACAATATGTGTGAGGACTGCATTTATCTCTGAGCAAAAAGAATTTATCCTATATTAAAAGGTGGCTTTTACCCCTAAAAGTGCTGCAACAACCTTATAATAAATTTAACAGGAAGTTTGTTGAGGATGTGTATTTTTCTAGGAGAGATGAAAACATGTATTATTATCATTTATAATAATAGTGGACTGAAATAGTTACTTGAGAGATTTTTCCAGGCCTATTTCCTATGATTTCAGTGAACTGCCCCATAATTGTAAGCTGTATTTCCAACAATGTCAAGAATAACTTCAGTCTTTAACTGCTGAGTGGGTAGGCAGCTCAATCCTGCATCTTTTCTCATTCACATATTACTTACTATCTCATTTACCAATAGTCCTACAGTAGCCTACATTATTTTTAGAAAATAATTATTAGATTGTCTTCCATAGTAACATTTCTTTAGGGAAAGGTATTCTTTCATCTCTGTGATTAGTAACCTCATGGAAACTGCAAATGATCTGATTAAAAGTTCTGCATCTCTGAAGAGAATTTTCAGGCTTCTATCTTGCTAAGAAATATGTTTATTCTGGATCTTGCCACTGACTCTGTGTAAGAGCCTGTCTATTGTGTGCCTCAAACCTTGTGTGGTGATAAGGTCTGGAAAAACCTGTCTGAAAAGGAGAAGTGTAGGGGTAGCCTTAAATTCCTGTAAGACCCTTGTCAATGTTCCCTGAATGTTTTGATATCTCAGGATAGCACAAGTAGCACTAAATTTCTATATTTATGCAATTAAACTGTTCCTATAATCACAAGACATGATTACATCTAAATAAATGCTAAATTTCATTATTTCAGGAGTAATATTTTTAGCCATGTTTATCTAGAATTTTAGGTATAGGTTCTACTGCTCAGTATTTTGAACCAATACAAAGCTTAACACACATTCTCAGGTCTCTCCTTCTGTACCCAAACAGGTCAAGAAAATCACTGTGATGCAGCAGTTACTTAGAGAAGCATCCCCTATGCTCTAAGAAAAGAGAAGCTTACTTCATGTTCCTGTGGATTTTGTTTCATTTGCATCCTGCTGTTCGCCTCTGCAGTGATTTAAATCATTAAAGCATTAGCTGCCCATTGTTCTCTGCAAGGAAGCACAATTAGTAACTAATTTGACATGAGACTGAAAGAGGGATTTTCCTGTCATCTTTCTTTCCAGGTGATACCAGTGTTCTATTTTTATTGCATTTTTCGTTGGTTTGTTTGTTTATTTATCTGTTCGTTTTGTTTTGTTTTTTTCTTTCTTGATACACAATAGTTTATCAGATAATTTGTTCTCTGGGAGCAACAGAATTTATTTAGACAGATTCTGAATCTACATAGTTTCATTTTCTAGACTGGTCTCCCATTGTTATCAGATAACAGACAAAGCATTATATCACTTTCACAGCTGGCAAAAAAATCTATGATAAATTTCAGAAGCACTGAATATATTAGAAATGCATGTAGTACATTTCACCCCTTGCATACTTAAAAATAATTTATGCTAAAATCCATATGTTAATTCTTTACATAAATAAAATATACTTTTCACAAAAATAGTACAGATCATGTTCCTTCCTAATGCGTTTAAACCGGATTTGTTAAACAGCAAGGGATGTTCACTGCCAGGTGCTTGAGGGAATACTTCTGGTCAGCTGAAAAAATGACTCTGAGAGGTGGGCAAGGAAGTCACTGCAGAGGGAGTGAATGGCCAGTCTATTTTACCATGACATTTAAAATTTCAAATAGTGACAAATTATGCTACCAGACACCTAAAGTGTGACTTGATTGTCACCAAGTACAGGTTACACTAACAACATTACTGGAAATAAACAAAGATGTGGGATTTGATCCAATTAAAGGTGTCAACAGTGGGGAATACAGGGTCTTGTGTTGTTTATCAAGTGATGATTTCTGAGGTCATCTTTTCTCAGTTCCTTGCCTGACAGCTCTTCACTAGGTTGCTTTAGGGCTTGTTAATAGCTTTGAATAACAATGTTTCCCACTGATTATGCAAATCCTATTTGTGACTTGTGAGGTGCTGCAAAAATTGTTTAGACATCTCTCTGTAAACTGAGGAGAATGTAGGAGAGGAAGCAAGAGAGGAAAAAGCAGAAATGAAGCCAAAAGGAAAAGAAAGAAAGGCAATTAATGACTTAGATCGAATGATTTCATTGGGATGATTTCAAAGTCCTCTGTTTAATTCAGGATAGAAACTTACTTTGTATTGAAAGAGACTACCATAGTCCACACCTTACTGATCATGCAAAGGTTGCTTTCCTCCAAGTGTCCTAGGAGAAGATATATTTCCATTTTGTAGAAATAATGTACCCTGGATTGAACTAGAAAGATACATACATTATGAGAAGAATTCAGCCCATTTAAACTTCTTATCTTCCTCCAATTTAGGCAAATTGTATTGTCATAGGTTTTCTATTATCCGTGGCCACCTGATCTTTGACTGGTATAATATTTTTCAGTCTTGCTAGGCAAAGTTCTCCAGGCACCTCATCACAGTTTCCTAGAGATGCTCATAAACATTCCTTTTTAAGTCAGTGGATGACTAAAAGCAACTCTGGTACACAGATAAGTCAGAAGAGACATAATTCTGCTTTAATTCCTGAAAAAACTAATTGATTAGTTATTCTTAAACCCTGCCTTAAATAAATTATAGTATTAAATTCAGTGCATGAAACTGCCAGACACTTATAAGTAGTAGCTAAAGAGTTTAAGTATTCCCATATGAAACAGAACTGTTACAGTTCCTTTTCCTTACACAAACATTTAAATTCATGATTTGACTTGTTAAAAGGTGTCACAGCCAAATTATAGAACTTATTTGGAGGTATTTATTTTTCCATCCTTCCTATTGAAGCAAAGAATGCAAGGCAATACTGTAAGGAAGATTCCTACCTCTGTGGCTCACAGAAAGAACCAAATGAATGGTGCATAGATACAATTATGAGTTGTGCAGTTTACTTCAGGTAGTGTTTATGCACTGGATGCTAAGTGGGAAGGCAATTTGGTATGAGGACACAGAAGAGACTAACATGTTCATTGTGTTCTTCACCTTCTTCTTTATTATAAGAAAATCTCTTGGCTACAGAAATCCCAGGTCTCTCAGACTAGTGGAAGAGCAAATAAGGCTTACCTTTAGAAGAGAAAGTTAGGGATCTTTGAAGAAACTGGACAAAACCAGTGCCACCCACAGGTGCTCAGGGAACTGGCCTCCACACTGCAAGGCCACACTAATAATCTCTGAAGTCATGATAACTGTGGGAGATTCCTGAGTAAGAGAAGGAAACAAATGTCTCTCCTGTCTTCAAGAATGGCAAAAAGAATGATCTAGGGAATTTGGTCCTTGAGAGGATGAAGCAAATAATCCTAAGAACCATTCTGCAGAAAATGGTCAATAAGGTGATTTGGATCGAACAAAAAAAGTAAATCATACCTGACCAATCTGATAGCCTTTAATCATGAAATGACCTCATGAAACGAGGGGACAGTAGTTAGTATTGTTTCTCTCTTACTGAGCACAACTTTGGAAACTATCACCCAGAACATCTTCATAGAGAAACTGAAGAACTACCTACTCGGTTAGAGGACTGTGAGATGGAGTGAAAACTGGCTGAAGTGATGAGCTCAAAGAGTTGTGATTAACAGCATTAAGTCCATCAGGAGTCCAGTCACTAGTGGTATACATCAAGGTCCATTCTAGGGACAATTCCTTTTATATTTTCATTAAGGACCTAGATGATGGGACAGAAGGCATGCTCAGAAAGTTTGAAGATGATACAAAACTGGGAGAAGGTGTTAATACACTAAATGTTTTTTGTTGCTATTCAGAAGGACCTTGACAGGCTTGGGAAATGGGCAGAACATACTCTCATGAAAGTTCAGCAAAGGGAACTGCAAAGTCCTAACCCTGACAGGGGAATAACACAGGGGAATGCACCACTACAGGCCCAGGGGCTGATCAGCTGGAAAGCAGCTCTTCACATAAGGTCCTAGTGTCCTTTCAGCAAAGAAGGCCAATATCATCCTTTTCTGAGTCAGGAAAAGCATTGCCAGTGCGTCAAGGGAGGTGAACCTGCCTTACGGCTTAACATTAGTGAGATACATCTGGAGTCCTGGACCAAGGTCTGGGCTGTCCAGTACAAACAAACAAACAAAAAAAGGCATGGATATACGGGAGCAGGCACACAAAAAGGCTACAGGTGAGTGTCAAGAGGATGGAGTCAGGCTCTTCTCAGTAATGTCCAATGATAGGACACAGGGCAATGGGTTCAAGCTGGAACATAGGAGGTTCCATGTAAATGTAAGGAGAAACTTTTTCATGGTGAGGGTGACAGAGTGCTGGAACAGGCTGCCCAGGGAGGTTGTGGAGTCTCCTTCTCTGGAGACATTCAAAACCCTCGTGTACTTGTTCCTGTGTGACTTAATCTAGGTGATCATGCTCTGGCAGGGGGGCTGGATTAGATGATTTTTCAATGTCCCTTCCAACCCCTAACATTCTGTGATTCGATGTAACATAAAAACTACATTATGCATTGTTTGAATATGTCACGTACGAAAATATAAAAGTATGTTTTGCTACTAAATGACAATAATAACAGTAATTATTTTAGGCTTTTGTATTTACTCTAAATTCTGCCATAATGTTTAGAATTTATCTAGAAAATTATCGTTTTGTTCCCCTTCTAGAATATTGTATGCTATGCCATTTAGCCTTTTGATAAAGAACGGCTTTCTGTTGAAGTCATTGTGTCAAATACTTGCCATATATATATCAGCACATTAATTTATTTCAGTTTCTTCTGAGGGTCTATCTCCCATTTGGTTCCAGGGAATAAGTCCTCTCCATGTAATATTTTTCTTAACTAATATTTACATTATGTAAAATACATCCATGAAATAAGTATTTTTATCATTGATACATTTCAAATACAGTCAACAGAAAAATTAGTACCCCTCTTTCATAATTATATACATTTCCATACTGCAGTATTTTTCTTTTGCCATGTAAGCAGAAAATTTTATTGTATGCTATACAAAGCCAACAGTCATAAGCTTTGCTCTTTTCCTTTATAAGAAACAGCACCACTTATTAAATGGTACATTTTGAAATAGGAAGGTTAATCCAGTGGAAATCTACTTTAATGATAAATGTTCAGTCTTCACACAAGAGCTGCAGATGCAACCCCTGAAGTATGAAATTTAGATAGAAACTCAAAATGCAGAAATGTGCTTGCATATGCACAAAACACTATTAAATAAGTAACCTCTATGTATTATACACAATTATGTTTAGCTATTAAAATATTTATGCTCATTTCTGTGAGAATCAAACTAATACTAAACTATACCAGGAAGAGATAAAAAAGCCTAAACAACCAAACCACAGAATTGTTATATAGGATACTTTTTGTCAACTAAACCACTGTAGATATGGAGGTCTAAATTTTAGGATAGTTAATTTTGTTCATTAATCTTCTTGAAAAATATTAATTCAAAGGAATATTTTGTCTGGGGAAGAGGTCTCAGTAATATAAGAATAAATAATAAAAACCTAAAAACTATTTTAAACTTTACATTGACATCAACAATTGTAGATGTTAGTTTGAAATAAAGTCAAAATTGAATTTTTTAAAGTGTAAGTAGCCTTCCATTTTCTGCCATGTTTCAGAAAAAGTTCCCATTCAATAACATGCTCTCTTTGTAGAACATGTATCTTTTCAGAGCTTATCAATGGGATGTCAATTAACTGTTTTGTTGAGTTGCATTTATTTTGTGGGTGTAACTCTTGACATATTCTGGAATCAGTTTATTGATTTAACTGAGATTTTATTACATTCTGTAAACAAAAATAATTGAGGAATCGGCAGGTTTTTCTACTATTAATTTTTATTTCCATTGGTCTTGAATAGTTGGAATCAAGATGTCTCTGTTGGAAATATGACACAGAGCATTTTAACCACGGAATTAATTTTTTAGTTCTTCCTTCTGAAAAACTGTCAATTTGGCAACACATCTAACTGGAAAATTGAATCATTCTACCTTCTTACCTGAAAGTTACTACAACCAAATAGTTGTCCAGCATATGTCACTGTTATGCTACCCTTACATTCATTTCTGTCACTGAAAAATTTAGTTCTTTTTGTTCAAACTGAAGTAGACATACTTTTTAAGGAACATATTTTGGGTTTAATAACAACTCTTTCTGACAGTTTCTACATATGGAAACACTGACTCTTCATCTTTGCTATATATCATAGAATCATAGAATCATATATTGATTTGTGTTAGAAGGGACCTTAAAGATCACGTAGTTACAATCCTTCTGCCATGGCAGGGACATCTCCCATTAGACAAGGTTGCTCAAAGCCCCATCCAACCTGGATTTGAACACATACAGTAATGGAACATCCACAACTTCCCCGGGCAACCAGTTCCAGTGTCTCATCACACTCAGAGTGAAAAATTTAATTCTTATTTCCAATATCAGTCTGGGCATATTCATGTATCTGGGTATATTTAACTTTTTTCCTTTTTTTTTCTTTTTTTTCTTTTTTTTTTATTTTTCTCTCATATATACTCTGCTTGATATAAAAATAAAGTAATGTAGGGAATGGTGGCTTGATCTCTTTATAAGCCCTTTGTGACAATGTGACAGTTTGCTCATCTACTTGGTCACTTATAAATTATGACATCTTCAAGACTGATGTAATTTATGAGCAGCTTCAGGGCTTAAAGTAGCAGATAATAGCAATGTTGCAGCAAGATACTATATTTGTATGTAATACTCATAAAATATGAATAGAAGAATGCCAAATACTTTCATAACTGTACTGGATTTTCATTGCACAGGTAAGATCACACACTAAGGGTCAATGAAGATTTAAAACTCCATATGAGCTTCTGTAAGGAAACAGATGGTGAAAGAAAATGGCAAAGCATAAGGAGTGTCAAAGGTAACAAAGAACTACTATTTTCAGCAGTTTTGCAAGGCTCAATATAGAACTGGGCTATAGAACTGAACTACAATTAAAAAACTAATCTATGAATCTTTCTAGACCATACTGTTGAATATCAAATTGAATTGGAACTGGTGACACTGACTTAAAAGGCAACCATTTTCCTTTCTTCCTTTATTGCGTGGGAGGCAAAATCTCTGCTGGAAGTCACATAACAACAATACAGGAACACGATTTTGTGTTGTAGCACAGTGAAAATAAAAACAGCTATTAATACTGAACTAGAAGTCCTACTTTCGATGTTTTTGTTATTTTAATGGGATGTTGTATCAATTATGACTCAAGCTACAGCTCTGTTATGGACAAAACTTTCTTATTTCTTAACTACATTTTTATCTAGGTAAAGCGCTCCAAGGTAAAGGAAAAAAATGTAAAAATTTATTCATCATTATAGCTAGAAATTATTTTGTATTTCTTTGTCATCATAAGGAAGAAGAAAATGTATGTAAGCTTCATCCTCAACCTAATCTTCACTCCTGATTTATTCAGTCAAACCACAAATCATTATTCTGATTCTATGACTCATCATTATGAAAAGCAATTCTAGTATCATAAACAAGAATTGGTGTTACTGCTGCATGAATCATTGGTACAATGTTTGCAGGTTATCACACATATTTCTTTTTATTTCTCCAGTGTACATTAGCGGTGTTGCCAATACTGTGAGACAGTAGAATAAAGACATGAAAAAATAGAATAGGACTGGTTGAAGTAAAGTGTGTCTGACTCAAGCACTGCTGGATGAACTAATTTCACAACATGAGGTACTATATATACAGGATCTATGTCAGCATGATACTCCACTGTGTTGAGAGCAAGGCTTAGGACCTGTGCTATCATCATGATAACAGAGCTATTCTATAGACCCAGCCTATCATTTCTGTATTATGCTGTATTCTGTGGACAAATCATTCTGTCTGGAGTTCACACGGGACTCTTGGTATAGTGTTCTGTTTCATGTTATAATCTAAAATGAAAAGAGAAGATACAGATTTTTGCATCAATTTACATCTAAAAATGCACAGGATGTAAAGTAATATTTGAATGATCTGAGCACATAATTCCTCTTAGAAGTTATGAAAATATTAAAATATTTATATAGAGGTATATGTTACCTATCTACACATCTATGTATCTATCTATTCTAAATGTTCCAAATAAATAACTTCCATATGAAAGACTTCTTTCTAAGTTTACAAGCTTTTTTTGATTTTTATTTCTCTTTGCTAAAAATATAGGAAGTCATTGTTATGAGTCTGGATTTTCATTTGACTATCATTTTCGTCTTGATTGTATTTTCCATTCCTTTTCACTTTTATCCTTCTTCAAAAACTTATTTTTATGCTTCCATTTTTAGGAAAAATATTTTTTGTTGTTGTTTTAGTTGAGTAAGAGCAACTGCATCCTGCACAATTGTAACTAATTTGTCATGCTGTCAGCAGACATATATTAAATATGTCGCTTTTGTTGTTTCTTTTTATCTTTTTTTTTTTGAATAGCATTCTATAATACTATAATACTGCAATCCTACCATCAATACTCCTGTGAATATTTCTTATTTAGAAAATATGCCTAATTTGACAGTCAGTGTCTACACTGCCAAATTAGAGAATATTAGAGTTCATTAGCTGTCCTGCACACTAGTTTTTCAGGTTGGCTTCTCTTGTCTCTGCTTAGGCTGTGGTGAAGATTAACCATGACTTTTCTTCTTTATTCCCAGTCAGTCCCTGCTCTCCTCTAGCTCCCAGTTGCACTCCTCTTTCCTTGAGATATTTCTGTGTCTCCAAACCACAGCCAGGAAAAAAACTAACAGTTAAAGCGTGTGAATAAACAAGCATCTGATCTTCTGAGCTGTTCCCGGCCTTTTATTATTTGGCAGTGTAGATAAACATAGTGAGACTCTTTGACTGACAACTCTGAAGTGTCAGCACTTATATCTGCCCTCACTGAAGTGGAAAATAAATGGAATACATATGCTGAATGCATTTGTGCCCCAGTGTTTCAGACACTCTCATCCTTGTGCTCTGCCTCTCCAATCCAGACTACATTCAAACAATCCCATCAGGAAGATGAGAGATTTGCAATGTTTGTTTATTAGAGCCAAATAAAAGCAGGTTACTCTAAGCTGTGTTGGATCAAGTTAGTCACATTTGCTAAATTGATTTTGTCAGCTATTGAGACTCAGAATATTTATGACTGTAATATCTGAAGTCTTATTAATTTAGCTACATTGAATCAATAGTTCAACACATTTAAAAGAAAATAAACTGTTGCCTCTGTAAAGGCAAAAACATTTCAGATATAGTGGTTTACTAAAAGAGCACTCACAGTTTTGTTACTTTTTTCAACAAAGGGCTTTGTAGTATATTCTGTGCCAAATGAATAGTTACCAAAATAAAATGCATTACTCAGAAAATTCCATACACTGTTTAGTGATAAATAGAAAGTCTATAGTTTCAGGGTGTTTTCTATGAACACATTTTATATTGCAAGTGGTAGCTTTTAATTTTCATTAAGATGTCATGTTTCCTTTTAAAACTATTTGACAACCTTGATATTAACATGTACTGGAAAGAATATGAAGCATGTGATGCCTGTTCACTTATGGGACACTTAACTTAAGCCACAGACAATGTCAGGTGCATCAGAAAAAAGGATTTTTGTTGACGTTTGGGATTTGTTGTTTGATTGGTTTGCTTGTTTGTTTCTTTGTTGGGTTTGGATTTTACTTTTTTTAAGCATATCAGCTGGAATAACTGAGTGCTTGGACAGATGCCACATCAGTTATTGGTAATAGTGCTCATTGATCAACTCTGTCAGCTATAGACAGCAGAAAAGATTTAGAAAAGTTGTTGTGAAAACATAAATTGTAACTGAAATTGCAACACTTTGTTTAAACTTTTTAAGTACAGCTAATGAAAGTATAACACTGCAAATTTGCAAAATCATTTACATTTCAAAGGAAAGACAAACTATAACAACATATGAGGAAGTATTTCAGGAAGGTTATTTTGCTTAAGCTTTTCTGTATCAAAATCTGTCTTTTCAGCACTTTCCCTTCATTTTCACTGTTTCTGCTAGTCTCCTTTATAATTGGCATAACTTTTCTTCCCTCCATTTACCATCTCAAAAGTTACTTTCTGAAACTTCTTAAACAGCACTTACAGTCAGCTTCTTGAAACTCTTTTTTGTACCAAGCTTGTTTTCACCTTGCTACTTTCCTGCTCCCATACGAGTACATCTTAGTTATCAGTTCATCACTTTTGTCCTAGGACTCCTGGTGATGCATTCTAGATGATTTGTTTTCAAGCATAATTGTCAGGTTGAAAGGACTGGCAGTAGGGAAGAAGTTCATTTGCAGAGCACATGCCAGGTGTAGTGAGCTTCCAGCATCCAGCAGGCAAACAAAGTTGGATTCACTCCAGGCAAAAATTCTGTCCTACTTTTTTTGCCCATTGATGGGCATCAGTTGGTCTATTTGACTCTGCAATGGAGGGACTTTAAAAGAAGCTAAAAGTCATTGCCTCTGTGGAAGGTGATCTTTCCTCAGAGCTGCCCAGAAGTGAGATGAAACTCAGAAGATTCTGTTCTCTTATGTACTCTATTTGCTACTTGTGTTGGAAGGTAGAGTGTGAAAAATTAAAGAAATAGGAGATATAATTATTTTGGTCTGCCTTTTACATTCAGCGGAGTGCACTCCACAGCACAATTTATCTTTGGAGCTAGGTAGGTAACTAAAATCAGACTAAATTCCCCCTAAGGATGCCTATTTTTCTCCATTAGATATAAAAGAAGGCAAGGGCATTAATTTGAAATACTGATGTTTATCTCTTAAAAATCAAGACACAGGCTGCAACCAGATATGGGTATGTATCAGTTAGGGAATTAGAGTTCACTGCAATGGGAATGAGCATCACCCATTATCAATTATTATCACTACCTGTTTGAAGCAGTTATTCTTTGATGATCATGTCCTACATCAGATGAGAGTACACAGTAATACAGAATGGATGCTGCTGATTACTGTGGACCATTGCCATGTTCTTTGTCAACAAATGCAAACTGGACAAAAGCGAGTGGTCTTTGATGAGAAAAAACAGAACTGAAGTAACCAAACTATCTTCCTCATCATTCTTCTCATGACTGTTTTTTTGTTTGATATTTGTTTGTTTGTTTTGTTTTTCTTAACAATTCTTACACCTTCTCCAAAAGAAAGTGAAGGATCTTATTCTCTCCTAATATAGTTCACCTTATTTTAAGGACTAAGATTGGTTCAGAATTTGTAAGATATCTTTCCTCCTTCCTTTGTTTTATCTTGCAGATTTTTATGCTTGCACACATTTTCCTTTTATCCTTTTGAACAATTATACCACAAGGTTTGGTTTACTTCTTTACCACTATGTGTTACTTAAATATTTAAGTTTAACTATGCTACACAATGTCAGTGCACTGCTGCTGGACATGCTATTTTACTGTGCTTATTTCTGGGTTCAAAGTGAGTAAATACTATTTATGCTTTGCTTAGTTTTTAGTCTGTCCTGCTTCATGAGTGCAACAAGCCTCTACTTTGGTTACTAAGCTGACATAAATCTACTTCCTTCTCCAAATATGTCAGTGAACCTTATAATCTGAGAACAGAGTCTTTCACTGCTTTTATTTTAGAGATAACCATATCTAGATATGCAAACATATCTACTCCTCTAAACACAAACAAATATAATATCCCCTATGCGTAAATATCCTGGGTTTGCTCTTTCTAGCTCGCTTAATTTGGAACTCATGATACTCAGAGAATCAAATAAAGGATTGATACAACATCTACCTTCAAGTCAAAACCATGACCACTCTATACAGATCAGCTTTTTTATCCATCAGTAATCATTTTGCCAGCAAAGGTATAGTTTAACCACTTTAGGTAGTTTAAACACTGTGTCATCTTGTCATTAATTTCTCTGTTGTCACTGAGATGTGGTAGGTCACCCTATTCTTAGTTTAAGCATTACAATAGGTTCTGTTAGACAGGTTACAATACTATATTACCTGTCCTGTCTTCAGCAGAGCATACTGGGCAGAACTTGTATGGACCTATCAAGCTATAGCAAAATCCTATTGTTTTGATCTTGCTCTAGCCCCTGTGGTTCAAGAATTTTAGCTGATGGCAGGAAGCCGGCTCCTTTCACAGATCCCATGGAGTTCTGTTCAATGCTCTGGCAAGACAGAGTAGCATTTTCATTAGACTTCCCTAAAAGTATTTGTTGTTGACAATTTGCCTTTAGCTGTCAAACTGTAAAACTGCTTCCACCTAAGTAACTGACCAGCCAAGTACACTTAGGATTCTACATACGAAAGGGCAGACTTTAAAATAAAAAATGTAGTTTTCCTCTGTCTAGACATAACCACAGGAAGCATGAGATAAGACAAAAAAATATGCAGTGTGTGTCACCTAACATACTGTCACTCTAACAGATGTACAGGTTCATTTGGCAAGATCCTTTTAGTGAAAGCCATAGTGAAACCACACACAATTCCATTTTGACCTGCTCTTTTGGTAAGCACCTGTGAACTGCTGGCACATACTTGGTAGAAGTGGTGAGGAACTTGTATAATTATCTTTATCTCTGTGAATATTGTTGTCATTTGAGATCTCAAACAATTTTGCATCAAATATAATTGACATCCTCTGTACTTTTAGAATATGAAGGATTTTGTATTTTTAACAGGCTATGTAGTGAGGAGACAGCTCTGTTTAGAAGACAAGGGTTGCTCAACTTGCTTCCTTGCAAATGCAAAATCCTTTGTACCTTGGGCCTCACTAAATAAGAATAGGAGAGGGGATGTTGAGACGCCAAAAGGCAGAATAATTAGTGATTGTCTCATGAGTGTCAGCTCATCTTGCATGGCCTGTAGATAAGAACTCATTGTTAACAAGAGGGGCTACCAGAGACAGGCCAGACCATACCAGTTCAGCATTTTGAACCAAAGGTGAAAAGTACACTGTGAGGAAGACTTGGAGCCTTCCTCCCAAAGACAGCCGAAGACCCCAGCCCACGACCACCAGACGGCAGTGCGCAAGTGCCAAAGGGAAGAGGACTATGATAATGAGTTCCTGGCACTGATTACAATAATCCAACGCTATATAATGAATATGTAGCAAACTCCATTGATTATGTATGAATTAGTGCAATAAATACCTGCTTGCAGGACACCTCAGTGTGCAAGTTAGGAGGAATGATCCCCCTTGCACCCAGCGCTGTAATAAACATACCTGCTTTATAACCTTTCACGGTTTGTAGAGTTTGTTTCACACATCAGGCTATTTGCACTTACATGTGGTAAACTGAATAATAAGAATAAAAACATGATCAGAAACACAAGCCACAGTTTAGGAAGAAGAATAATAAACATTCCTTGGTGCATTTACATTTAAAAATATCTTGATTTTGATTTTGATCTTGATCTTGATACATCTACAGTTTTAATATGCTGGAAGTCTTCAGAGAGATGGGCTACTGTGATTCAGGTGAGGATGCAAGCCTTGGCCTCATACTAACTTCATGTTAAAAGCTCTTTAGTGTTACTCAAATATTTCTTTAATACACTTTTTTTTTTTTTCTTCCTGTGGAAAGAGGCAAATAACTTTTCAAAACAAAAGTCTTTGAAGCATTTTGAAATGAATTTGCAGTGTTGGTTGAAGGTTGGACTAGATCATCTTGAAGGTCTCTTCCAACTGAAGACATTCTGTGATTCTGTGAAAACAAGATAGCTGAATTCCTCACTGGAAAAGCATTAGGCAAAAACTCAATGAAAGAGCTCGCAACAGACTTTCACATAACCTGATAGACTTCAGAAGTTAAGGATCAGTTTACATTACTTGCACAAAGTGTCTCAGGACAGGATTTTAGGAAGAATTCCCCTTAAGAAGGAAGAAAATCAACATTTCTGCCTTAAAGTAGAGATATCACTTTTAAATTCTTAAAGTTGGTTACTAATAATTACACCAAAGAGGTTTATTCTAAATTTTATTGTTGTAATATAACCTTTTTCAGAGCAGCTCAAGGTGAGAGAACTGTGCCAAACAGACAACTATACATAATTTTATTGGATGTCAGCATTTCCAGAACAGCCATCCATAAACAAATCCAGCTACAACCACATGAACAATTAGAATTATCATTCTAATCAATACATTTTGCCAGTCTCAAGGTTTAGTCCTTGTACAAAATCCTAGGAAAATTGTTACTTTGAGAAAGAAGGATGACATCCAGTAGAGATTTTTGTAAACATCTTTTCTATGATCTCTAAATGTCAAGATTTGGATATTTGTTGCACTACTTTGGGAACAGAAAAAAAACACAGAACTTTTGTCAGTTTGTGCATGCTTGTCTGAAAAGAAGTTGATAATAATTCCAAGCAATGCTGACATTCAGGATGTCTAGTGCTTGTCTCAAACAATCCAAGAGATAAGTGCTGTACTTAGGCACTCAGGATATCTGTCATCTGTCCTAAGACATCTAAGAGTTAAACAAGATTTGTGGACAGACTGAAGAGATGCCTCAGAAACTCACCAAGCTGTTTACTGCGCAGTTTAGTGTGGGACATGCTGAAATTGGAAACCAAGGAGTTCTACAGCTGGTGCTGGGAGCAGAATGTCCAGTGATAACCAGGCCTTGAAAACCATGGACTTAGCAGGAAAAGAGAAAGAGTGCCAGTCTCAAGACGCCTCCTAGGACCGAACCTCCCCTGCAATAAACACCATATCCCCTCCTCCTATCTGGGAGGAGCATGGAAAAGATAGAAGGAGTTTCTGACCTGTACAGGGAGGACAAGTGGGGGTGCAGTGGGCAAGAACTGTATAAAAATCTGGGACACTATGGGTGCAGAGAAGCACTTTCCCATCACCGGACCATGGTGGTAACTATTCTATCACTTGCCGTCCTCTGCATTCCTGCTTTCTCCTTTCTTTTCTGTCTCGTTTTTCTTCCCTGTCCCATCCATTCTAGGGACTTTGTTGTATTACTCTAATAAAAGTTTGTCTGTGCACGTGACATCTGACCACGTTTGTGTCTTAATTTCACCCTTTGGGATCACCTTTAAACCTTTTCACAGGTCCTGCCGGACAACAGAGGGGTGCAGCTGCTTTTCGGCTTATACCAGGGGAGGGAAGGCAGAACCCAAGAGCACCCAGCCTCCCACTGCGGTGAGGAGCGTTAGAAAGCAAGGGGGTTCTGTCCGATGTCTCTTAAGACACCAGCCCCAATGCTTACCTGTGCACCTGATATTGTGTTATCTTTGTTTTGTCCTGGCAGGATCATAAAAAATGGCCATGTATCCAAATAATGGATCATGATAAATGCAATTAAAATATGTAACAAAATAATAAGAACAGAATGCAAACAAGATATTTGCTACTTGTTAAAGAAAATGTAGTAAGAAAAAAAATAATGAGATTTCATGAAAAAAAACAAAACAAACAAAACAAACAAAAACCCCACAACTTTGTTTTAAACATCTTATTTTGATGGCGTTGATTTCCAATAAAAATTTGCTTTCTGGTTAATTTTTTTTTCCTAACCAGTTATAAAAATGACTTCCAAGTTTAGTTAAAACAGTTTTCTATCACAATTTTTGGCTGGGGTATATTTTAAAATGCTACACATTGGGATGGATGTATGAAAGAATATTTGTGAAGGGGTTTTTATGCAAATCTAGGTGGATAGTAGCCAAACATACTACCAAATATTTAAAATAATAAAAAAGTTTTGAGTAAATAATGTTTACTTTTTTTCTATTTTATTTACTTTTCATTAATTTATCAGTTTCGGTAATTCTGTCACGTGCTTATTTCTAGTTGCTTTTATTGCTAAACATTATATATATTTATATATTTAGTTTACCTTTTACATTCTGAGGCTATTTCAAACTGTTTTTCATTGTATTCCTTTCTGAATTTCTCCCCCCTTTTTTTTTGTTACAGAATTTTCTACTCTATGAAGAGTATTCATTCTTTATGTTTCATATTCAAATTTCTTAAGAGGGCACTTTTCAAATGATTCAGTTTGTCATTGGAGTAATTCATATACTGATACTAAGAAATTGATACTCTGGCCTTTCATAATTTCCTTATTTCTTATGTCTTAACCTTGTTCTTTTCTTCATATTCTTTTCTGCATATTTTTCTTCTTTGTTCTTCATTCCTATCTCTATTATGTTTATTGATTTTCCTTAGTTTTGTTTATTTTTTCTTTATTATCTTACATTTCTTGTATCTTACAATATTCCTATTTTATCTCTAATCTTTTATTTCCATTTCTCTAGAGAGCTCATTTTACAAAGAAGCAGTAAATTCTTTCATACATTTGATTTAGATACCAAACAAGAAAATTTGGTGAATGAAGTCAGAACTCTCCCTTCTCCTCTTTGTGATAAATATTCCTTTCACTGGCTGTAGGGGCTGGAGTGAAAGTAGAGGATTTTCTTCTCCTCTATTGTTAACAACAAGAAAGGCAACTTCTCAGACAGAAAGTAAATAATATAAATAAGTTCACAAAGGACTCTTGTCCGAAAAATATGATGGTATAGAACTGAATATAGGAAGTAGAAATAGAGGTAAAATACCCACTGTTCTAAAAAGTATTTCACCTATTATCTTATGTAACACATACAGTTTTTTAAAGTTTAATGGCATAAATATGAAATTTCAAACTAATTGTTTTTTTCTAGGCTTTCTTTTTTATTGTGTTTTGTTTGTTTGTTTGTTTTTAATTTTATGTGTGTGTTATTAAATAAAGCCAGTCATATAATATGAAGCTATGCTCTTCGTTACGATGCAAAAGTAGACAACTAGAGTTTGATATAAATTTTAAGTAACAGACTATGAGAATCTGCTAGTTTGGACATTACAAGTAGCAAGAAGCTGACAAATAGTCCCGTGAGAGACGTCCAGATAACACAGATAGTTCAGGCAGCAATATGCAAGTGTTCGCTGAGCTTTGAGTGGAGTGCTGGGGGCCTGTTGTGAAAAAAAACCTCACAGATTCCTTAAAGATGGGTGATGTTAGCAAGTGTACTAAATGTTTCTGCTAACATGCACATTTTGGCTAATGTTTCATTATCAAGCAGACATATAAGTTAGGATAAGGTGTTTGTACTGAACTTAAGGGAAAGACTCTAAACTGAGGTGCATAACATCTAGAACGTGTTAGGGGGGGAGCCAGACTAAACAACTTCCTGTGAGTCAGGGGCTGCAACAGTGTTTCATCAGCCTGGACATAATCACAAAAGTGACCTTAGGAGTTCCACTGATGAATGCAGGTAAGAAGAGGAGTAACACGTTTTCTCTCCTAGAGGGGAAATGTACCAATTATGTACCTAGAGGGCAGCAGTACCAACTTATCTACAAGGACAAGAGTCAGTCTTAAATCAGGAGAAGGCTAAATCTGAAATTGACTGTTTAACAAGGCCAAGTGCTACATCCTGCAATCTGGTCACAACAACCCCAGGCAACGCTTGGGGAAGAGTGGCTGGAAAGCTGCCTAGTGGAAAAAGATCTTGGGGTGCTGGTGGACAGTCGTGTGAACAGAAGCCAGCAGTGTGCCCAGGAGGCCCAGAAGGCCAATGGCATCCTGGTCTGCATCAGAAATAGTGTGGCCAGTAGGAGTAGGGGAGTGATTGTGCCCCTGTACTTGGCACTGGTGAGACCACAAATTAAGTATTGTGCTCAGCTTTGGGTGGTGCTTTGCTATATATTTATTATAAAATATTTCCTATATCATCTTCCTTATAAAAGACATTCAGGTGCTGGATCGGGTCTAGAGAAGGGCAACAAAGATGGTGAGGGGTCTGGAGAATGTGTCTTATGAGGAATGGCTGAGGGAACTGGGATAGTTTAGTCTGGAGAAAAGGAGGCTGAGGTGACCTTATCACTTTCTACAGCTACCTGAAAGGAGGTTGCAGTGAGGTGGCTGTAGGTCTCTTCTCCCAGGTGACTAGTGGTAGGTTAAGAGAAAATTGACTTAATTTGCACCAGGGGAGGTTTAGATTAGACATTAGGAAAAATTTCTATACTGAAAAAGTCATGAGACATTCAAACAGACTGCCCAGGCAGACGGTGGAGTCACCTTCCCTGGAAGTGTTCAAAAAACATGTAGACATGGCACTTCAGGACATGGTTTATTGATTATGTTAATGTTGGGTAGACGGTTGGACTTGATGAGCTTAGAGGTCTTTTCCAACCTTAATGATTCTGCAATTCTGCAACTGAAACAGGGCATTAACCAAACAGAAATTAGTAAATGCAAGAAAACCAACATGATCCTTCAGTGTCTTACTGATGACTCTTCAAAGTTTTAAAAGCTTTACAATAAGTATTCTTGTACCATTAACAGCATGCTTGAATTTACAGAGATTTCTTCAAGGTGAAATCAGAAGCCCAATCACAGAATTGAACTGGAAGGCACCTTCAAATTTTACCTAGTCAATGGTCCTGTTATAGGTAGACATGTCTTCTGCTAAGTCAAGTTGCTCTAACCTGTTGATATATTGTGGGGGACCATATCACATGGCTTACAGAAGTCCAGTTAGGTGATACCTGTAGCTCTTCCCTTGTGAACTGATGCAGTCAGTCCATTGTAGGTGGCCACTGGATTAGCCAGGTGTGATTTGCCCTTGGTGAAGCCATGTTGGGATTTTGTTTGTTTGGGGTTTGATCAGAAGACCATATAATGAGAGTTATTGAATATCTTCTGTTGAACATTTTCAGCTCCAGGTGCCCACATTTCTTCTTCCAAAATGTATTTCATGCTGCGTGGAATATTTTCATTAAAAGAAGATGTTAAGTACCTAAAATTTAACAATACTGCTGTAAAAGTGAAGGGTCCATTTAGCTTAAAATTTTGTGTGTGATATTGATGGTGCGATTTGCAAGGGGGAATATTACTGGGTATTTTGTAATGCTCATCATATTAATGCCTAGGTCTACAAGTTCAATATTAAAACCAGAAATAATTAACTAGTCATAGTATAGAAAGATTACCAAGTAAAAAAAAAAAAAAAGAATCTTACATCTTTGAAGGAAAGATTTTATTTTCTTTATTGGGTAACATTAGTATGTAGTATCTCATTCTCCTTAGATTACTTACAAAGTAAAGCCTTAATTGGTGTGAATAAGACTGACAGAAAAACCTCACTAAAAGAAAATATTTACCCGAAATAACTATAGTATTGCACTTAAAGAGATTATTTTGCATATTTTTTGATTTGAAGTTTGAAGAATTGCATATTAACTGCATGAATAAGCAAACAAGCAAAAAAAACCCAACTAACCAAACAAAACCCCCAAAACACAAACAAACGAACAAACAAAAAACCCCACTAAACCAAAAAAAAAGGTGCAGTGTTTCAAAGTATACACATCTCTGTGACTTGTTTAAAGTAACTGGAAAGAAACACAGTTCATACCATGATGTAACAGAATTTTCACCTAAAGAGAACTTCTTGAAATATATCTTCAGTCTAAACAAAGATGTGTTCTCTGATCTTAGCCTCAAGTGATATTCTTGATATTAATTTGTATACCTGTGCAAAGCTGTCTCTGTCCATAAGACACTGAAGGACTGTAATAGCAAGGAAAGTTAGGAAGTGGTTGCAAAATACTTCAAAAGCTATACAGAAGACTAAGACTGGTGGGGCTTTTTGCCTTTCTTTGACTTGCATTACCTGTGAAATCCACAAAGTTCATTCCACAGCAAATTAAAAATAGAAAAACAATATTAAACCATGATTAATAAGAAGTGTTAAGTCCTATAATATTAAAGACAGTTCTAATTATTGACAAGCTGTAGAATAAAAACTTTTCAAAACTTAAAATATCTAGAAATATTTAGACGTTAAACAGTAAACCACATCCTTGTTCATCTGATGAACAGAACAAATTCACAAAAAAATAGTGGATAATGACAGAAAAATGGTAAGATATCACCTATTTCCCCAGACATTCACGTGTCACGGTTTAGGGTCAGGGCAGCCCCTTAGTCCAGTAACAGACGCTCTCTGTTGACCACCCTCTCTCACCAAAAGGGAAGAGAAAAGGAATAAGGGAGAGAGACTTAGAGATTAGAAAAGGAAATTAGAACAGCTTTAATGAGAATAATAATAATAATATAGAACATGTACAAATATATACAAAACCAGTATTGAACCCAACACCCATGATGGTAAATACAACACCATCACCACTGATGCTGTGGAGCAGGCACCCAAGGGAGTCCCAGACTGGGTCCCGCAGCAGATGGGAGCTGTGTTCAGGAACTGGATTCTTGTACTGGATTCAGGAACACACCGGTTGGAATCTAAGGCAGAATGGACAGAATCCTGCTTGGATGCTCTGAGGAAGGAACTGAAAGAGGACCTGAGCAAAGCCAAGCAAAGCTGGTAAAGCAGTCCAAGAGGGAAGAAGAGCCAGGGAGCTCCCAGAGAGAGGGTGAGCGAGCAGACAAGCAAGCTAGCAGGAAAACAAAACTAGTAAGCTCTAGATCCTCTTGATCCCTCTGCTTTATACCGAATATGACGATATGGGCTGGAATACCTCATTGGTCAGTTTGGGGACACCTGCCTTGTCCGCTTCTCGCTGCCAGTGCTGCCTTTCACTTTCCTGCACCAATGTGGTACACAAGATCCATCAGTGGCCTTAGTCTGCAAACCAATCCTTGGTAGTAACTCTAACCATGGGGTGTTATCACTGCTAGCAGCAGACACTGCCTGTGGAAAAAAAAGCTGCTAAGTTCAGACAGTGCAGTTAGTTAGAAGAACTGAACTGAGAAGTAAAATCACTGAACAGAATTAGTTCTGTTCTCACTCCAGCCAGGACACCATGTCACCGATTCCAACAAATGATCATATTTTCTTATTCTAGCTACAGAATCTGTTCCAGTTCTTAACTATGCATAAATTTAGAACAGTTCTGAGTTTTGTTTTGTTTTTTTTTTCTCCTAAAATAGATCTTGAGGCATTTCTTTTTTTTTTTTTGCTAAACACCAAGCTTATTACCTACTACCTAGAACCAAACTGTTTTTACAGCCATTAGAAATCAACATTTCTAGAATAGATAGAAGTAGCATTTTGAGTCTACTGTTTGTCTCATTCTAGAATTATTTTTACATTTTGTATAAATATATTCATTTTGCAAGCTAATGTTAAATGCTTAAAAGTTCTGAGTGCAATTCTAATGAGTATTTTTTCTCTCACTTTCCAAGGTAGAAATATGAGCTATTTAAATCCTTATAGATATACATGCATTGTTTTAGGCATTCATTTTGAGTCATCTCCCTTTTATTTCCATTTCTGTGACGGAAGTGTTTCACTAGGTAAGCACCACAGCAATAAAGGTAGTAAATTAATCATCAACTATTATTATGACAACTTCCAATTAATTTTAAAATTTCAGTTTTTTTTCCTGAAGGCTTGCTGTAATTCTGTGCTGAGTGAGAAGAGCCACAGAGCATAGAGAAAAAAAGAATATTCAGAATATTTTAATTGATGAAAAAAAGGATACTGCTTTCCAAAGGTAAAAATTTGGTAGTTTGTGTTTCAGGGTGGACATAGCTCTTTTTAATGTAAACCTCTGGTTGTTGGTTTTTGTTTTGTTTTGTTTTCTTTCCAAACTTGTGTGCATGTAGAATTTAGTTCTGAGAAAAAGAAAAAACACACCTTATGTATGGACTCAAGATTTCATTGCTAGTCCAACTTCACTAAGGCAAACTCACTCTAGTAATGTGATTACTATAGATCCGGTATCTAAAATTAACATAAAAAGCTGAGAACAGTTCTAACATTAATATTCAAAGTATAGCATATTAAACTGGCTACTCTTACCCTGAAGCACTTTCTTACCTTTCTGTTTGGCCATAGGTTCTTGAAGTTTTTGATTCTTCTGCAGTTGCTGACTGAGAGGTAGTTGTTCTAGCAAAGTGCTAGCTACTGAACTCCTGCTGAGAAAAGGTCAGTTTCATTGGCTTTGTCATTTTTCTTTGCTGCTTTTCAGGTTTTTGCCTTTTTCTCATTGGCCAGCAATTCTATATTACGCCAATTATTTTCTTACTCTAGACTGCTGGAGTTTTACCCTAAATTGTATGGCTTGTGCAGCATGAATAAGCATTAGATTGTTAATTTCAGTAGAACAAATCCAAACTAGTTCTAATAAGTCTAAGAATTAAGCATTGAGAATATGGCTGATGCTTAATCAACCACCTAATTGACTTTTAAAATCTGGTTTTGATCTAAAGCAAGCAAAAGTCTTGACAAATTTTTGGGCTGAAATCTAGTGACCAGTGCTCTTTATAAGCAATGACAACACTGTTATATGATGGGCCTCACTGCTACAATACATTCAGAAATAACAGGTATCTCATACTTTTTGCACATTTGTTTTATAATTAAAAAGTAGCTCTTGAATCTGCTAGAACCCTAGAATCCAGTGCAGGGCTAACCAAGGATAATCAATTAGAAGGATATTCAATAAAATAAACCAGGAAAGGTTTGGCATAGAACAGTGTTATAGAAAGAAACATCTTTGGTTGAACACGTGAGGACCACAGTGTGGTCATGTTTGAGGGAGGAGTTTTTCTATATCCTAATAAGCTGTGCTGAGAAGCAACATGTAGTCACCTGCACACAGCTGTATTCCTTGCAGCTATCCTTCTTTTCAGTTTTCTTTATTGCAACTCATATCTAAAAACCTAAATCCTGTTTTCCACCAGACCTCTGGCATGCTTCAAATTCAACTTACATCCAGAGACCATGGTTCAAGATCTTCACTTTACTCGTGACCAAGTGCAAGGTCCTGCACATGGGTCGGAGCGATCCTCATTAATATAGGCTAGAGGTTGATGTGATAGAGACTAGGTCTTCAGAAAAGGACTTGGGGATTCTGGTGGATGAGAAGCTGGACATAAGCCAACAACATGTACTTGTAGCCCAGAAGGTCAATCACATCCTGGGCTACATGAAAAGAAGCATGGACAGCAGTTAGAGAAAGGTGATTCTGCCACTCTACTCTGCCCTAGTGAGACCTCACCTGAACTACTGCGTCCAGCTCTGGAGCCCTCAACACAAGGACAAAGGCCTGGTGGAGTGGGTCCAGAGAAGGGCCATAAAAATGATCAGATGGCTGGAACACCTCTCCTATGAGGACAGGCTGAGGGAGTTGGCGTTGTTCAGCCTGGAGAAGAGAAGGCTCTGGGGAGACCTTATAGCATCTTCCCAGTACCTGAAGAGGGCCTACAAGAAGGATGAAGAGGTACTGTTTACAAGTGATAGGATAAGGGATAATGGTTTTAAACTAGAGAAGGGTAGATTTAGATTGGATGTTAGGAAGAAGTTCTTTACTACAAGGGTGGTAAAACACTGGAACAGATTGTCCAGAGGGGTGGTGGAGGCCCCATTCCTGGAGATGTTCAACGTCAGGCTTGATGGAGCTCTAAGCAACCTGATCTAGTTGAGGATGTTCCTGCTCACTGCAGGAAGGTTGGGCTAGATGACCTTTAAACATCTCTTCCAACCCAAGACATTCTGTGATTCTATGATTCTACTTTTCCCCAGTTATCTTCATCAGAAAATGTAGTTGCTGCATGCAGCTATTATTAGTAATGGGGTTAAAAGCTAATCATTCCAATTCTGACACCTTAATAATTAGTAAAATATTTAATGATTAGTATTTGTCCCGATCCAATTATCCTTTTGAAGTTAGATATAATTTCTATACAAAGCTAAAGAAAGATTATTTTTTCTGCTTAAATTATGAGTAGATGAGTACATAATGGTACTGATCTTTCTTTTACACAATGACCTAGTGAGTGAAATATTCATATAAGATTTACAAGATAAATGTATATGATAAAATACATAAATATAACAAATAAATATGAGTAGATTTAGATTTGTATACATATATAGTATTCAATAGTTATGTAACAAAAGTCTGTGCTTTTTTGTCATGAGCAGTGAGGTTGTGGTCATATACCATAAAACCTGAAGTATAGTTATGCAATAATTAAGCTGAAGAATTGTTATGCATTTGAAATGAATTGTTAAATATGGATTCAGAATGAATATGCAACTCACGTAAGGCTTTTAAGTGTATAATTTACAGAACACAACTGAAGTGGAAAACACTAAAAACCCAAACATTTTATACTATTAAAGATGAGCAGAATTAAGAAAGTCTGCAATATTGTTGAAAGGAAGAGCAAAGGTTGATTTGGAGAAAGGGATGCAGATTATGGCATGGTTTGAGACTACTCACACATCATAGCATTACACCAGCCAAATGTGAAGCCCATTTTGCTGTTTTATACAGATTTTTAGGGTCACTATCTGCAATCCTGGTTTTTGAACTTGCAGACTTAGTATGCCATATCTTTTACTCTGGTCTGTTAAGTAGCTCTCTAGCTTTGTTTGTGTTTTTTGTTTGTTTGTTTGTTTTGTTGTTGTTTTTTTTTGTTTGTTTGGTTGGTTGGTTTTGGGGTTTTTTGTTTGGTTGGTTGGGTTTTTTTTAGAAAAAAAAAAGTTGATCAGAAGCTGTGGAGTAGTCATGGCAATGTAATCTGTTGTGGATTTTTTTTCAGAGAATGGAATTGCAGATTCTTGGGAAGTATTCTTTCAAATATATGCACCATTCAGACTGAGGTTGAATATAGTTACCTGAGCTGCTCATTTTTTCCCTCAGTCTGCTCTTGAATAACTTTTCAGGATTAAAACCTGATTCTAATGTAACCCTCAACACAGGTGAAGTTCCTGTTTCAGTCATTTTCTTCTGAAAGAGTCCAATAAAGACAGACAAACAATAATCTACTAACAAGTAATAATAAGTAGTAGCAAGTAAAAATCAATGAAAACTAATAGAGTAAGACTTATTATTCAGATGCTAACTATATTTCTAATAGTTTTCATTTTCAGTTCAACACTGAAATTACTTTGTCTTCAAGTAACAGCTTTAGGTCAGTACCATGATACTGAGGACAATAAGATTCTTCAGGTACAAGGTAAGACACAGTCTAATGTCTGGGTAGACCCCAGTTAAAAAGAAAAATTGGTCCTTCCTAAGGAAAACCAGTAAATAATGAAAACCAATGTGATTTCTCAATATTTTATTATTTTTTTAAAAAAATATAAAATTGCTTTTTAGATTCCAAACATGTTTTAGTGAAGATTTAGGAAACTCTCACTAGATATGACAGGACACTACTGAAAGATGCAAACACTATGTTTGCAAGAACTGTTTTATTGAAACAATTCAGCACAGTTTTGGTATTTTTAAAATAGCATTTAGAATAGGCAATGCTAATGGAAATTTACTGTAATGACTAGCAAATCTTAATTATTTTGTTCAACTTATTTCAGAACGTTATTTTTTTCCCTAGATTATTGGCATAGACAACAATTCTACCTGTCATAATTTGTAGATTTATTACAATTGCAGGAAAAGAGACATCTGCATTTAGAAAGAACAAAGCTGTAATATAACAATTATTTTTGTTCAAAATATATGAAAATTGTTATAGTAGTTGAGAAGGGTTTACAGAACTTTCTAGTATGCACTGAATTTAATGAAAACATGACTATTAAATAAAAAAAATAAACAAGCATATGAGTTTGGGCTCAGGCCCTTGTCAGTAAGCATTTTTTCAATTACAATTGATAAATGGAGCAGAAAAGATACCTAATGACAATGAAGATGATGGTACTAGTAATATTAAATACAAATTCTTCATAATAAACCAAGGAGTCTCTTAGTTGTTCTCCTACAGAGCTACTGTTCATGTAAATGTAGAGGCAGTAACTAACATGCACATTTTCAGAAAGAAATATTGAATGCTTTTCTTCTGTGTATAGAAGATGTTAGGTATGTATTACCTTACATATATTGGAATACTAAACCAAATTAAAGCAGAAGAGTATAAGTTTATATATACATATATACATATGACAAGAGAATTTTAAGATAAAATAATGTTTGCAATGTCTATTGGGAAGGCATGCCTTATTCTTGATTAGCATCTGTGAAAAGAAGCTTAATTCATTTGTCCACATGTAGTAGGATTTAAGGACCCTCAGGGTGTCTAAACATGGATTTAGTAGATATTATACAGGATGTATAGAAGACCCTTACTATTCTGAAGCTGTAGAAAGTCAAACCTTGCATCCTAGGGAGTCACATATTACATTATATACCTATGTGTGAGAAACTTACACAAACTCAAAGGTTGGAATTCACCTTTTTGTTGAAGAAACATAAATGTAGAGCTTGTTTGAATGTTGGTGGCTCTATATGAACTGTGTGTGATGTTCTTTATATTCAAGGGAGATCTGGGGATATATTCATTTTTTGTCTGACTTCTGCAAAACTGTGGATCTCTCAGAGGTTCCACAGTATGCCCTCCAGTTCTGCCTGCATGTTTCCGAGGCCATATGGTATCTCAGATACCATGAGATGTATATATTTAGGCAAACAAAGTTTAATCACAATAAATGAAAATAAATGAGGCTTTTGAAAAGATGCTACTCTTCAGAACCTGCTTATTATTATGGAATAATATAATTTTTTTGAAATACATAATTACTTTTATCTAAATTATACAAAAAAAAAAGATTCCTGTATTTCTCTTTTGTGTACTTTGATTAGGTCCATGATCTTATGGTGAATCCAGGAGTGACATAAAAGAAATTAGCAAAACAAAACATCACTAACTCTGCATTGCTTTCTTATAATACAGTTGTATAATCAGGACTAATGACACAGGTCTTGGGATTCTTTTTCCTTCATTTTTTTTAATAAGTTTCAAGACATCTTTAAGAGTACATGATCTTTGCAACTTGAAATATAGTAAATAGTAATATTTTTTTTCTAGCTGTCTAAACATAAACATGAAAAACTACCAGATATCTTTCATTTGCACGACTTCTGAATACAATCAAGAACATTCATGCAATAACTATTTGAGGTATAACAAGTTACTTCATTATGTATGTCTTACATATCCTTCAGAATTTCATTAGATACTTGCTTTTATAGTTTACTCTTTGTATAGAACATCGTAAGTAGGTTTTTCCTTAATTGATTTTGTCTTTTGTTAAAAATAATAGCTTATTAATAGCAAAGACTCATTTAAAGCATAGTAATGCCTGGCTGATATATACCCTGAAGTAATCTGTGACAGTTAAAATTGAATAAGGATATTTCTATTGGATTTGTGAAGTGCACAATAATAGGGCTGGCAATATTTTTATCTGTGGCATAGAAGCAAATATAGAATCATTGCTGACAAAATATGCAGATAGTACAAGACTGAAAGAGTGGAAAACAATGAACCATACAGGGCAGTCATACAGAATGATCTGGGTCACTGCTTAAGCTGAGTTCACTAAAAGAAAACATAATTTCAAGCTGCCAAAAAAACAAGTCTGTCTAGAAGCCAGGAACACAGGTCTTGCTTACTGTACACAAAACTGTATACTGTCTAGGGTTAAGTAAAAAATGTTGAGGCCATGGTATGCAAATAATTGAATGAGATACTAGTACAATGGTGTAGTGTATGGATGTAGGATGTTAGGGAAAGACTCAATGCTTGTTTTAAGAAGGTGTGTAACCTTGATAGCAATTTTAAGCCTGTTGGTACTTGGAGATATGAAAGCAAAATATGGTCCCATTTAAAGGATATTCTTATTCACCATCAGGGTAAAGTTCAGGTTCACTTTAAAGCATTAGGTAATTGAGATTTAATTGGAAGAAAATTGATTTATTCAGTTTAAGCTCTGCACTATAATGAATCACTTATGATAAAACAGAAATTGTATGTGAATAAGAATGGAATAGGGACCAAAAATAAGAAATGTCTTTTCTTTCTAGTCTATAGCATAATTTATTTTGAAATGTTTTGTTAGAAACTGTTATGTTAGTAACTGGATCAGTATTTAAATCTCAGGTTTGATTTAAAATAGACATCAAAATATGTCTGCTTACTAGAAGGTATGTGAAATAAATTAAGGCTCATTATTTGCTTTTGAAATCAAATATTCTGTGAGGTAGCTGCACAGTAAAGTATATCACAAGGGCTTGTCATGTACACACAGCTTACAGATCAGCTCAAACATTAGCTTTCATATCAAGATTCTTTTGAACTACCATTTACAATTTCTTCACAGAGGAAAGTAGTTTTAAGAAAATGAATGTATATAAATGTGAATTAGTTCTTCCATAAAAGCCTTATTTGGAGAAAGTTCATCGTATTTCACCTACTTAAGTATTTTCAAGTATAACTTTTGCAAATATGACCTTTGAAATTGTACAAGTTTTCACAAGATATCACATCAGCCTCATGGGTAAATGAGATTCCCTAACTCTAATGGTATAACATGGTGATGAGAAAAGGGTGGAAGGAAAGTTAGGCAAATCCTCAGGGTGTTCTCTTATGAGAAAGAAAATGCAATGTATGCTTTAATTGGAATCACATTGAAATCTTACAGCTCTACTCTTTTATGTCATAATTTCTACCTCTTTTGCTGTTGAAACTCTTAGCCTGTGTTTTACACATGCTTTTACGAGCATTATGCAAGATGGCAGAATTCAGATTATTCTTGAGCCTGGAAATTTCAAAAGAAAAGCATGAACTGCTGACTCCATCAGTGCTCTGTCAGTTTTGTTGTATCATTAGGTTCAGCTCTGTGTTCTTGATATTAGAAATTATATTTTTCATTTTATGACCATATACTGCTGAGGAATGAAAACTAGATAGCAATAAATAAAAAAAAAAGTTCCTGTTCATCAGGATCCCAGCCTTGTAATTTTTACTCATTTAATTGTGCATGGCCTTAGGATGATAAATACTGTCATGACTGACACGAGTTCTTTTTCCCATATAGGGTCATCCCCTACTTAATGACAAAACATTCATTAGCCACCAAGATTCCATTGAGGGTAGAGCTGACACCAAATATGAAATCTTTCAGTTGCAGTCAGGGTGTTGTAATTACTTCTTCCTGTGCTTGCCCATTGCTGCCTAGCAGTGCATGGGTTATCATAGTGAAAATGGTCCATTTTGTTGTAATGCTTGTCCTGTGAATGTTTCAGTGCTCCCTGGCAACTTGCTGTGGATACCAAGAAGTCTGCTTCTTCTGTCTTGTGATGGATGCACTCGACCCCTCTTAACCAAACTCACAGTAGTTCGGTACATGCTCTAAAGGAGGTAAAGACCTGAGCTCTATCCAGACTAGGAACTCTTCTAGAAAACTCAAAAAGGAAGAAAGTTGTGGAAGAAGTCATGTGTATGCTTCTCCCAGTTTATGCCATTTTACTGTGAGCCAACTGCTTTATCTTGTAAATACGACAGCCTAAGTGAGCCTTTTTGAGCTTAATTTTTCACCTACATTTACTGAACTTGTACCTACTTAAGGAAAAAGTCCTTCAGAGCAAACACAAACCAGAAGATAAGATTGCTTCAGGGCTACAACCATCAACAGCAGCTGCAACTCAACAAGATAACAACCTTTCTGGAGACAGAGAAGGAATTCATTTAGGAGTCAGAAGATTTCAGATCAGAATCAAATTGGACCAAAGGGCAAATGCAGAGAGTACAAGAGGTGGGTGATCAGTCTATAGGGATATAATTGCCCAGGGATTTCTTTATTTGGGTTCCCGCCCTCAGCAGACACACGCAGCTTGAGCTGATCCTACTGCTGTACCACTCTATCAAATTATTTATTTGTATAAGATTCTGTGCCTGAAACTCTGTTTTGGGAAGCCTAGGGTTCGAACTTGAGAGCAAACTAACACTGGGCACCTGGATGGAAGTTAAGTGACTGGCAGTATGATGAATAAAGGTCTATTGCACTGTTAATGTCTTATGTTCTTTGAAGCCCTGTGATGTTTAACCGAAGTATTAAAATAGCTTAGCAGTATCAAAGAAGTTTCTTCCTCCAAGAGACTATTCTGCTTTTGTAGCTATCTTCTTAGGTCTTCCTCAGTAGTGTAGTCCCTCTACACCAACAGTAACATATGGTACAAATCCTATTTCTAGGAAATTCATCATATAATACTAACATAAATCTTAAGTCTGCACCTCCTCTGCCCTTCACTTTATGTGGGTTTTTTTACCTGATTAAAGATGTGCCAGGTTCATGTAAATCATTATGAACACACAATTTTAAGGCAGCAATGCACAACCGTAAATGCTTCTGTGAGCTGTGAACTAAAAGCTCAAGATTCTAAAATCAGCCTTGAGGTATTAATTTATATCAGATTTTCTATAATTGATGGAACTTTTGAAAGACTTTGTTTTACTGTACTTTAGACTCATTTCTGACTGAATAACAGCAAGAACTTCCATTTATAGGACATAGTACCTTATCTCAGCAAGACATTTCAAGGTGGCTTACAAGAGATGTACCATAATTAATAATGGAGCTTGCAGTGCCAAGCTAATGATGGAAAGCAAAGGAAAAAACAAGTCAGTTTTCAGTTTTGATTTAAAACACTCTGACATTCACAGCATATCTTGGCAGAGTGTTAAAGCAAGACTTTTAAATATCTGAAGCACCAGCATCCCAATACAGCATGTAGTGAGATACTAGCACAACAGCCACAGCACTTTCTTACAATCTATATTAGTGAAATGTGTAAGGTCTGGAAGAAAATTATGTGATTGTTTGTTTGTTTGTTTTGGTTAGGTGTTTTGTTTTGTTTTGTTTTTTAGCCAGTGTGATTCTAAGAAGGGCCATTGAGTCAAGATTGCTTGTAAATTAATTTTTATCACATTTTAATCATTTTTTTTATCATGAGTGAAGTTATATGCTACACAGATTCAGTCAGAATCTTATAAACATAATTTTAATTTTTTACAAGCATAAATGGTATGTTTATTTTTTCATGGTGAAACTAGGTCAGGAAAAGGGATTCTAAAATAAATTTTGAAGAATCACATCTACCTTGAACATTGTATTTTGCAGTCTTCTCAATATATGGAATACTTGGCAATACTTCACAGACATTTAACTTTTTTTACACAAATAGAAAGTGTTTCTGTTGCAAATAATTAAGAAGTATTCATACATCCAACTAATTTATTTCTTTCAATGTTAGGTTTCTTTAACAGTGAAGTGTAGATGAGTAACTGTCCAAGAGCTGTATGGCTCTTCCTATTGACTACATTCACTGTATACAAACACATCAGATTTATTAGGTACATAAATTTATGGCAATTGATATGATGGCGCAGGTAAAGGATGTTTCTCTTACATCTAATCTCACACCCTGTCCCCAGTAGTGGTTAATAACAAATATTCAGATGAATAGTCTAATAAACAGTCTATATGTGATGCATCATCTCAGCTTCTGAAGCTGGTCGTTTCTAAAGAAGTGAACATCGAGATTGTGCCATTTAACAGCCATTTATAGATTTAGAAATAATAATTTAAAAAAGAAAACACCTTCTCATGCATTTTAAACCAAATCATGCTTTTGGCATCCACAGTATCTTTTGGTGATGTGTTAACTAATTTAATTATAGTTGGGGTGGGAAAAAAAAAACACATTATTTTTGTTTTCAGTCTGTCAAATTAAGCATAATGAAATCTTCCTAAGCCACCAGAAGCTGTGAATTACTAGTCCTTATTTATTGATAGATACACTGTTCATAATTTTATTATCTTTCTAATGTATGTCCCCACATCTGCTGCTTCTCTTAGCTGCTTATTTAGTACCTTCTCAGGTGGCAGGACATTAATTTACTCTTCTTTCCCTCTTCTGTATTTTTTTTTTTAGTTCTAGAATATCTTCTGTGATTTGAGTGAGAAGACCAGAATATATTTGAATTTCAAGATGCAAGTCCAACATGGAAGTACGGAGTGGCAAATCTATGTCTTTTTTGCTCTTTGTAATAGTATATAATACTTTGGAGGATTGATCCCAGCTGGCAGCTAAGCCCATATCCAGTCACTTGGTCACTCCCCCTCAGCAGGATGGAGGAGAGAATCAAAAGGATGAAAGTGAGAAAAAAATCATGGGTCGAGATAAAGACAGTTTTACACATAAAGCAAAGCTACAAGGAAAACAAAAGGAGGAATCTATTCCTAGTTTCCACTGGCAGGCAGATGTCCAGCCACTTCCTGGAAAGCAGGGTCTCAGTGTATTCGTTGGTAGCTTGGGAAGACAACTAATGTAACTGCAAACTACTCCCTTCCTCCTCTTTTCCTAGAGCTTTTATTTCTGGACACAACATCATATAGTATAGAATATGCTTTTGGTCAGCTGGGATCAGATGCCCCAGCTTTGTCCCTTCTCACTTCGTGAGCACCCCCAGCTTAGTCACTGGAATGTCAGAGTGGGAAAAAATTCAAATGGAAACAAAACTGGAAAAAACATTCAGTGCTGTGCAAACACAATTCAGCCACAGCCAAAACACTTGTGTTTTATCAACACTATTTTAATCAGGAATCTAAAACACAGCACCGCATGGGATGCTATGAAGAAACTAAAATCCATTCCAGTCAGATCTGGATTTATGGCTTCTATTCTACTGTTCTCAGAATACTATATAGTATGACTCTAAGACTCTTCCTGAAATGTGATAATTAGCAATATATCACTGTGAGTATGATTTGATTGCTTCTCCTCTTCAGTTCTGCTTTGCGTATAAAATACTGAATTGCACTTATTACTAAGTCTTTCAAGCTTCTGAGGGTCTCCTGAAGATCTTTAGTAACATTTTAGTTTTCATTATTCTAATTGTGTCAGTAAATCATGTTGCCTTGGTTTTTACTCCCTTTTCCATATACTTTATAAATGTGTTAACTCCACATTAATTTTGGAGAATTTCACTGTACCTTATCTGCACTATAAGAAGTGTCAATTTATTCCTCCTTTGTTTCTAACTTTCAATTTTTTTTTTCTTATTGAAAGACTTTATTTCTGATTCTGTAACTGTTAATTTAAATAAATTGGTAGCATGACAGCTTGTTAATATTTTTTTTTCTTAACAGATCTACATATGCTATAGACTGTATCTGCACTTACATATTGGCTGCAGCATATCATGTGGTACTTTTCCAATGGTGTCCTAGGATCATTTTGAACCCCACCACAGCTATTAGACAGCTTGATCACCTAGAGTTCATCTCCATAGGCAGCATCAGGAGAGAAGAACACAGAGAGATTCTTGGTACTGTGTTCTTTCTCCACTAGTAAGCACAACTGTGACCATACCCTCTAGACATGATGCTCAGAATCTTACTGTAACTGACCCTGTTTGAGCTGGGGAATTGGATAAGATGACCTCCAGAGGTCCCTTCCAGCCTCAGCCATTATGTGGTTCTGTGATACTGTGCATAAGGTCCTAGGAAATTGGAAGTTTTTCTAAATGAAGTTATAGAGGCACACTGAAAGGATCATGTTTCTTCCTTTGCTTTCTATCTTCTTCAAAAGTGTCTGAGACACAGATTATCTCTGAACAATATTATTCTTCTCCAAACAGGCAATACTTAAAAAAAAAAAAAGAAAAAAAAAAAAACAAACCAAACAAAAAGCAACCAAACCCAATGTTAATTCTGTTCCCTCTATGGTTTCAGTGTATCTGAAAGTCAATTTAAAGTTCAGGGGTTTTTACTGCCTTGTGTTATGGTTCAAGTGTCCTGTATTTTATTTTTTGTTCTATTATCAGTTGCATTTCCTGTGGCAAACTGTTCCTCAGGTTAACCAAGACACTTTTTAAAAAATGACATTGTGTTTACTGCATTCCATACTCCTGTGGAAGATTGCTATGGGTGATACACACCACATCTAAAGGTTCAGAAATTGTAAATCTAGTTTCTTTTACAACTATTATGTGAACAACACTGGTCCAGGCAAAGTTTTTATTTTATTTATTTGATTTTAAAACCATTTCTATTGATGTATGTGAGAAAATTTCTAAGACCTGTCTTTCATAAAGAGGAAGTTTCAGCTTTAAGTATTATTGAGCTTTCTATGATGCAAGAGTAATACAAAAATTAAATCTATTCCATATATTTAATAGCCATAATTCAAGCATTGTAGTGTTGCAGCATTATTTAGATTATCAAGGTGATATTTAATTCTCATTGCCTCTGTTATATGAAGTCTATCATGCATTCTGAGCAAGTTTTCTTCCTTCCTTCTAATGGCAATAATGATAAAAAAGATATAGCTCCCAAGAATACTTGGCCTTCCTTGAAATGGGAAGATATATTTTGCGAAGCTCTTAATCTCTCTTTATTGTATCACAGAGAGCAGAGGTTAGTAGTTTAGACTTCGAAGTCCTAAATTTTGTCTGAAATTTTTTTAGATATCTAAATTTAGTAGACAGACATCCCTTCACTGTGGAATAAGGCATCCTGTTTTCTCACTATATCTGCACTGATTACAAGGAGTCATTAATAGCTTGCAATGGATGAGACATCAATCATTCTGGCCACAGTCCAACAATGCAATTATGATCATGCTTAATGTTAATCAACAGTACTGACTTCAGAGAAACTATTCACAAACTTAAAGTAGACATTTAAATATACAAGGTATCAAGTGTTAGAGGAAACAAAGATCTGGACATCAGAAATTTGGTAGGCAATACCCAGCAAATGTGAGAATGTAATGCAGCTGCATATTAAAATGGATATGGGCTAGAGATTAAAAACCAAACACAAATAGTGTAAGATTCAAAGTGTGAAATACTTATTTAAAATGTTTGAGGATAAATACTTACTATTGCAAAATCAGGGAGAATAAACAGGAGACCTAACAGGATCTTCACAGAGATTCTGCAGAGACAAAAGCCCATGTCCCATGTTTCATGGAAAAAAGAGACACTATCCCTGAATAAGTGCTGGATGGACACTCAAGATGTTGTTATATATAAAAAAAACAAAGGGACCTGAAATCCTGTTGGAAACCAAACTAAATGTGAGCCATCAATCTGTCATTGCAACAAATAAGGGCAACAGCATCCTAGGAAACATTAAGAAAACCTTTGCCATCAGGTGGAGGACTGTGATTATTTCTCTCTAGTCAGCACTGGTGCGACCACACCTGGAGTGCTGTGTCTAGATCTGGGCTTTCCAGTACAGGAAAGAAATTAACAAACCAGAGAGAATTCAATGGAGCCTGATCAAGACAGTTAGATGTTGGAATAACAGAAATATAAAGGGAGGCTGAAGCAAATGCATCTGTCTACTCTGAAGAATAGGCTCAGGCAGAGACTGTTAATGGTGTTTACAGCTTACTAAAGAGAAGGTGTAAAGAAGATAAATCCCGTTTTTCAGAAATATACAGTAGAAGAACACAGGACAAAAGAAACAAGTTGGAACATAGATAACCCCTAACAGACATTATTATTATTATTTTATTATTATTATTTTTATTTTAGCCATGGGAGTTATAAAACACTAGAACAAGTTGCCCAGAGAGGCTGCAGAATGCTCATCTTTGGAGATGTTCAAGACTCAGATGGATAAGACCATAAGCAATCTGCTATATCTATGATGTAGCTCTACTTTGATCAAGGAGTTCGTCTAGATGACCTCCAAAAAGTCCCTTCAAACCTCAATTTATTTTATTATTCTATCATACTTGCATAACTGAAATTCTGATTTTGAGTCAGTAGTTCATTACAATTCTTTGTATTAGTAGTTCATGGTTGGACATAGTAAATTCCTTGGCCATGAGGGTATTGCTGTATATGCTAGAATAGCAAATATTGCCATATTGACTTCCTTTATAGCACTGGCTTCTCTTAAAGCCTCTGAATAGCTGCAAAGAATTCACACTAAGGTATATGAGAATTTAAAACTTTCCATGGAAGAAGTATGTGTAGCCAGTAAATAGAATTATGTATATTGGAACATTTAAAAATGTTTATTATTATTATTATTTAAAATGTTTATTATTATAAAGTTCCAGGACTTTGACCATGTAGAGATTATAACTGAACAACTGAATAAACTGCAATAGTGGGTGTACACTGAATAAAACAAGGTACCAAATGAGGTGGGACCAGTTGGAAAAATGTTAGCTCAAAACAGGAATAGTGCAGTTATCCTATGCATCAGCGTGTGAATGGCAACAGAAATGGACACTAGACAAAAGAGATCCAACTGCCATGTCTATACATTTCTCCTTATGATTTAAGCACAAAACCAAAATACCATGCAACAGACTTGTTTCACTCTGGGCACTCAGCCACTTTAATTCTAATTCCAAATCTACCATCAGCAACTCTTGGCTACTTCAGGCTAAGCATTTGTACTGCTGTAGATACTTTAAATTTTGAATGCATTTGCTGAGATGTCAGAGGGAAATTAAACAAAGCTGTCCTTGTCAGTGACTAATAAGCTATTGTTTCTGTTTTGGCATGACTTTAGGTTAGTCTTTTTTCATAATATGCTGTGGTTTCAACAGTTAAAAAATAAAGTAGATTTTTAGACTTAGAGTTGATTGTAAGATATAAAGTTACTTAGAAAAGAGAACCCCTCCATAAACTTGGGTAAACATAATAGAAAATCCAAGTGAAGCATTTGTGAGGATCAAATTTGATCAGCACATTAGGGATATAGAACTTAGTATTGTCTCTCTCCTGCTTAACTGTGAGGGATTAGCAGAAAGAAAGACCACATCGAAATACACTTTAGAGTTGTTTTTTTACCCCAGAAAACTTGACTGTGTGTCCTTGTCCTATTCTTTTTTTCAGTTGTGTATGAAGATTTAATAATTTTTTTTTTTTTAACTACAAATCAAGTTGTTCTCCCCATGTACAGAAAGACTGGGAAGGTCACTGATATGTGAGTAAACCTCAAGAAGTATTATTGTTCACTGTGTTTTGTGGTAGTCAACAGAAAAATTCTTAAACTTGGCCATTGCTGAGTGTGACATTCAGGATGTCTAGTGCTTGTCTCAAACAATCCAAGAGATAAGTGCTGTACTTAGGCACTCAGGATATCTGTTGTCTGTCTTGAGACATCTAAGAGGTAAACAAGATTTGTGGACAGACTGAAGAGATGTCTCAGAAACTCACCAAACCCTTTTACTCCCCACCCCCCAACCTGAGAACTGGTCAGTTTTAGTGTGGGACATGCTGAGGTTGGAAACCAAGGAGTTCTACAGCTGGTGCTGGGAGCAGAATGTCCAGTGATAACCAGGCCTTGAAAACCATGGACTTAGAAGGAAAAGATAAAGAGTGCCAGTCTCAGGCCACCCCCTTGAACCGAACCTCCCCTGCAATAAATTAATCCAGGGATGCCAGTTGTTTCAACCTCCTGCAGCTAACTGCAGGCCAGAGCCTTGACACCATATCCCCTCCTCCTATCTGGGAGGAGCATGGAAAAGATAGAAGGAGTTTCTGACCTGTACAGGGAGGAAAGCGGGGGTGCAGTGGGCAAGAACTGTATAAAAATCTGGGACACTATGAAGAAGAAGAAGCAGCACTTCCCCACCAACGACATTGCTGGACCATGGTGGTAACTATCCTATCGCTTGCTGTCCTCTGCATTCCTGCTTTCTCCTTTCTTTTCTGCCTCGTTTTTCTTCTCTGTCTCGTTTTTCTTCCCTGTCCCATCCGCTCTAGGGACTTTGTTGTATTACTCTAATAAAAGTTCGTTGTGCATGTGACATCTGACCACATTTGCATCTTAATTTCACCCTTTGGGATCACCTTTAAACCTTTTCACAGGTCCTGCCGGACAACAGAGGGGTGCAGCTGCTTTTCAGCTTATACCAGGGGAGGGAAGGTAGAACCCAGGTGCACCCAGCCTCCCACTGCGGTGAGGAGCGTTAGAAAGCAAAGGGGTTCTGTCCGATCTCTCTTAAGACCACACACCAGCCCCAATGCTTACTTGTGCACCTGATATTATGTTATCTTTGTTTTGTCCTGGCAAGATCATAAAAATGGCCACATATCTGAATACCGGATTGTGACACTGAGACAGGCTACACATAATTAAAAATGAGATAGTTATTAAAGATACCACTATAATTATGCTGTCTTTTTCAAGTGTAGAGTCAAGTCTCTTTTGTGTGTTCTTGTAGGATTTTGGCTGCTCTTTGCATAGATATACAAAAAGGGGGCACAAATTCTGCGTACAACTAGGCAAGTTGTCACTTGCCAAGGTGACTGTCTCCAGAGCAGGTGTGTTCCTGGAGTGAGGGATCATGGTGAACAGGGGGAGTTTCCTGAACCAGGAAAACTCCAGGAGAGTGAGGAGATCCCCCAGGATCTGGCAGCTTTCACAAGAGACAGCAGCTGATGAGTCTGAACCAGGGGAAACAGCAGCGACCTCCTACTCCCACAAAGGGCAATCCTAGGGATCACCAGAGATCAGGGTGGGCTAACCAGGTATGATGCATCAGCCAGAGCAGTTTGTGCAACAGTTCATGCAGGGAGAGGGCCTCTTCAAATGAGGGACATTCCACTAAGTGGAGAGACTTGAAGTCCACATAACATGGCAACTGGGCACCATTCTGTGACCATCTGCACAGGTCAAGGGCACTCACCTGACTCTCAAGGCAGAATGTTGGTACTAGTCTGAGAGCAAAGGCTGCAGCTCCAGCTTGGGGTTTTGCACTATCTACCCCAGTAGCGACCGATGCTTCCACCCAGACAGAGATGCTGATGGTAGAGGCTGCAGTGCAGATCTTGGACTGCAGGAAGTGCCTGGATCTTTCTCCTGGGACAGAGACGGGCAGCAAACTTGCCTTCAAAAGGTATGTGAAGACCTCCTACAGAAGGTGACTGAGCTGCAGGAGGCAGTGAGAAGGCTGTGTCAAGTCAGGGAGGCTGGGAAGGACTTAGCTGGTTACAAGTGCAGTCTGTGATGGATCCATAGCTCACAACCAGCCAAAAAAATCCCCCACTGGCACATGAAAAAGAGAAAAGGGCCAGTAATGCAGAAAAAAAAATAGAAGACTGCAATGGCAAGGACCAGCAGGAGGAAGACAGTTCCCCTGAAGCCTGAGGTGCCCTTGCAGAACAGCCTCACTGCTCTCTGGACAGACTAGAAAAGACCTGTTACATCAGCAGAGATGTTGAAGCTGAGTAAGGCAGACAGATCTCCCTGTAAAACCAGCTCAAGAAAACACTACAGGTGACAGTAGCAGGTGACTCTCTTCTGAGAGGTACAGAGGCACCCATTGGCCAACATGACATACTCTCTAGAGAGGTATGCTGCTTACTGAGGGCTTGTATCAGGGATGTTACCAAAGCCTCATACAGTCCACTGACTATTATCGTCTGGTTTTGTTTCATGTGGGCACCAGTGATACAGCCAGTAGCAGTCTGAGGAGTAACAAGAAGAGTTACAGAGCCCTGGGAACAGTGGTAAAGGACTCTGGACTGCAGGCAGGCTTTTCATCAGTCCTCTCAATCAGAGGGAGGGTTTTGAAAGGGCCAGCTGAATCTGGCAAAACAATAATTGGTTATGGGACTAGCACCACAGTCAGGAGTTTGGCTATTTAGACCATGGGACTCACTTTGAGAAACCTGGTGTACTGGAGTACTCCATCTGCCAGAGAAGATAAAGAATGTCTTCAATCATAGGTTTGCCAAGCTGGGGAAGAGAGTTTTAAACTGAAATTGCCAGGGGAGGGAACCTCAATCCATCACACTACTACCAGTTTGATGCCAGTGCCAGCAACAGATGCCCAGAGCCTGGAGAGGGATCATAGGTCAGCAGGAGGGCATCTGAAGAGCAGGACATAGGAATTCCAAACAGTATATTGGTTTCATTTGTGGTTCAACTCAAATGTCTCTATACAAATGCACATAGCATGGAGAATAAACAAGAGAAGTTAGAGATGTGTGCATGCCTGCAGAGCTATGATCTTATTGGCATCGCTGAGACCTGTTGGGATGGCTCCTATGACTGGAGCATTGGAATGGAGGGATATGGGCTCTTTAGGAAGGACAAGAAGAGGACATGAGGAAAGGGTGTTACCCTTTATGTCAATGACCAGCTGGAGCGCATGGAGCTTCACCTAGGGATGGATGAGGAGCCAACTAGAGTGTTTATGGGTCAGGACTGAAGAGAAAGCAGGGGCAGGTGACATAGTAGTGGTGGTTTGCTTCAGGCCACCTGACCAGGATGACCAAGTGCATAAGGAACTCTATAGACAGATAGGAGCAGCCTCATGTTGATAACCCTAATCCTTCTGAGGGACTTCAGCCAACCCAGTATCTGTTAGAGGGACAGCAAAGAAGGGCATAATCAGTACAGGAGGTTCCTGGAATGCATTGTTGATAACTTCCTTCCCCAAGTGATAGAGGAGGCAAAAAGGAGAGGTGCTATGCTGGACCTTGTTCTCACAGAATCATAGCACAGTAAGGGTTAGAAGGGACCTCTGGAGATAATCGAGTCAAATCCCCCTGCCAATGCAGGAACACCTAGGGCAGACCACACAGGAACAGATCCAGGTAGGTCTTGAAAGTATCTAGAGAAGACTCCACAACCTCTCTGGGCAGCCTGTTCCAGTGCTCTGAAGAAGCTTTTCCTCATGTTGAGGTGGAACTTCCTGTGTTTCACCTTGCTACCATCATCTCTCATCCTATCACAGGACACCACTGAAAAAAGACTGGCCCCTTCTACTTGACAACCACCCTTCAGGCATTTGTAAACATTAATAAGATCCCCTCTCAGTCGTCTCTTTTCCAGGCTCAACACCCCAGGGCTCTCAGCCTTTCCTCATAAGAGAGATGTTCCAGTCCCTTCATCATCTTTGTATTTCTCTGTTGGACTCTCTCTAGCATTTCCCTGTCCTTCTTGAACTGGGGAGACCAGAACTGAACACATTACTCCAGATGTGGTCTCACTAGTGCAGAGTAGAGGGGGAGGAGAACCTCCCTCGACCTGCTGGCCACACTCTTCTTTAGGCAGCCCAGGATACCATTGGTCTTCCTGGCCACAAGAGCACATGGCTGTTCCATGAATAACTTACTGTCCATCAGGATACCAAGGTCCCTCTCCATGGGGCTGCTTTCCATCGGGTCTGCCCCTAACCTGCCACAGTGCTAAGAGATGCAGAGATCATTTTTGCAGTTGTAATGAGGAGGAATCCTCTGTCTTGCCTAAATTTGACTCACACGGAGGTTTACTGTAACTGTGAGATAGTGATGAGTTTTTTGGTTTGCAACTAACCCTAGATCAACTCTGCACTGTGTCCTTTATCACAGATATGTGTTCATGAGCAAAGACCCTTCCATTTCATCACTGATTTTCAGAACAGTCTCTATTATGTAGGCATGAACTTCTTGGAGACATGTCTGATTTTAGCTAAATAAAATTACATTTTTTTTAAATGGATTTAGCTCACCAAATGTTCCAGTTATCTCTCTTTGATTGATTTGGCCTTGCTATTACTCCTCACTATATCAACCTTTACATGTGCAAGTGTTATCAGTAGTGATTTATTTTTCTGTCAAATTTTTTAATTAACAGCATTGCAGGTAGCCAGAACACAACTAAATTATCCCTGTTGGGTGATGATACTTTTTAGATAAATAGTTCTTGAGCTATCCCCATTAAATGTTCTAATTTATTTTAACAAATACTTTATATAATTTTTTTACACTAGACAGTGCTATTAATCAATCAAGCTAATGTGTGATGCTCAGTCACCTACTTAACAATACCATGAATCTATGATGTATCTGCATAATTTCTGTATTGAACAAATCTGTAATCTCATCAGCAAGGAAAAGTAGATGTTTTTCTGTGGGTTTTTTTTTGCCTCTAAAGCTAAATTGACTAGTAGCAGTTACATTCATATTCCTCAAGTCCATCAGATGAATCAGTGGGTTCCAGATGACAAATTGAAATTGCTTCCACCACCTTTCCTCATGAAGCAAAACACAGTCATCTGGGCACATTGGTTACCCTGTACTCATGCGATCCTTTGTTAAACTACCTGGAAAATTCTATTTCTTATTTTTTGTCTTTTTAGTATTTCAACTGTATTGTATGTTTCAGAAAAGTACTTTTTGATCACAGAGATTTATTATGTAGTACAGGATGGACTGTGTGTTTGTGGGTAAGGAACAATAAAGCAGTCAGGGTGATGGAGTGGTCAGTGGCCCCCTGGAGTATCTCAGGACAGGACATGGGCCTGCAGGTGAGGGTCAGGATCAGGCCTGGTGAGGGGAACCAGGGTCCCCTCACCCATGATGGCCTGGGAGGGACAAAATGATGGTGACAGGGATGGGCCAAGGCCAGGCTGTGATGTCAGCCCATCGGTAAGGCTTTGGGTCCACTTTCCAGATCAGCAGGACCACAGACAAGAAAAGTCAGGGTGAGAGCCTGGGCTGCGTCAAAGGTTCCAAGTAAAGAGGGACAATTCTTGGAGGGTCTTCTTCCAACCCTTTTTCCAACAGTCCTTTCCACAAGTTCCAGGCCAGGCATTTGTGTATCACACTGCTTACCCAAACCCAGGAGAGAGGATCAGGGCCCCAGTGTAGGCGCTTCTCTTAGCCATGTTTACACGACAGTACTAAGAGATGGTCTCTGCCTTCAGTGCTGGGATGTCAAAAGTAGGAGAGAGGTTGTGTTTTCAAAGGAAAGAAAGGTGGAAGGAAAGCATGAGGGGGGATGACTGGCTACAAGCACAGGCAATAGATCCTGCTTATAATATGAAGCCTGCTCAGAACTATTTTAAAAGTTCCTCACATGCACTTTCTTGGAACCATGCCCTGCTGTATCATAGACAAAGTATGTGGTAAAACTCTATAAAGCTGAGAGTAAGGGTTCATATAGTGTTATAATTAATTGTAGAAAATTTCTTAAGAATACCAAGTACTTCCATTACATGATAGAAATAGCAGATAACAATCTCTGGTCACAAAATCACTTTAAACAGTTATGACATTGGAATGTAAAAAAGAATAAATAATAGTAATAAAAAAAAATTCTAAACAAAACAGAAATTGACTCTATTTCTTGTAATATTTTCCAACAGATAAACAACTTTGGAGAATCTTCAGTGTTTATTTTTCATGTAACTCCTTTCAGAAAACAGATGTTTTGGTAATATGCAGTTATTTAAAAGGTGCCTAATCTCAAGAGATTCTTAATGAACTTGGTCATCCCAAAATGTCTCCACTCTTGTAGGAGGTTCCTCTCCTCACTTGTCTAAGATTCACAAATTCATCACTAAAATAATGAAATTCTGTGCCTTGGCAGATTCTCTGGCAAATGATTCCACATGATAATCTGCAGAGAATTTAAGATGACAACCAAGTCACATTCTTTTGTGTCAGAACTGCAGAACTGCAGTTCTGCCAATATAATCATACAGACAATGAACACATGGGCAAATACGAAATTACATCCAAGCAAACTACTATAGCTTTTCCAGAAAACATCTGCGTTTAAAGAATATGAATTCATAACTGTACAAAACTTTTAGATAGGTTATTGTAAATGTGATAAATTTCTGCATTTAATTTCTAGTTTGCTTGATCTTCCCTGTCTTACTGTTATTTGATCAAGAGCCCATTTGCTTTAAGGGTAGTTATGAAACTAGCTTTCAACCAGCTGCTTTTGCTTTAGGCAACACTAAGACTACTTTATTTGTAATTGTTACTAATTTTATTACTCTTGAAACACTGCTGAAAAGAAGAGCACCCTCTAGCAATATTTTCTTAGCTCTGTGTCAAAATGCTGAATGGTGCTTGGAAATCAAGTTGTATTCTAATTACGAAACTTGAGAATGACCTTGTAAGGTTGGGATCTTGCCAGTATTTTAAAGGATTTATGCAAATGCTTTCCATATATGAAGCTAGAGAAAACTAGACAGTTGGTTACAAAAGCATCTTGTATATACAGAAAGACAAATTAACCTCTGAAGTATCTCAATCAAAAAGGTCTTTTTGAGAAATGTTTAATTTATTATATGTAAACAAACAAATAAATAAAACCCCATAATATGAAACAGAGAACATCTTTCTGCTTTTTAAATCTGGAAAAATAAGATTTTGTTTTGTATCATGGAAGCTTCACTTGAACCTGTTTGACAGACTGTATGGTCTACATCTGTATTCTCTGTGTTATGTTACTCTCCTCTGAGAGTGAGTGGGGAATATGGATTTTCTGGAACAAAGGATACTGCTCCTTTCCTGTTGAGAAACTGACTTTGCTGACTAAAGGCTCCAAGGACTGTAAGATATGGCAGTAGCAATGATGAGTGCCTGCAAGCAGCTGCAAGACTGCAGATCAAGAGAATGCTGATGAGAGCAGAAAACAGAAACTAATGTGTCAGAAACAGTGGAAGAAATCCTGTGCACAAAAATTAAACAGCTCCAAGTTGGTCACTGAGTTGACTGAAATCAACTCTGAATCAGGAGACCTGCTTGCAAAAGCAAGAACTCTTGCTGAGCCTTTTTTTTACTTTCTGTATTTTGTTTCTGTGCTGTCTTCCTTGGTCATTTCAAGTTTTATTATTTAAAATACAACTTTCCTATGACATATTTTGTAATTTATTTTATGAGGTTTGAAGATCTCATTAGGAAGAAAAGATCTAGGATTATACACCTTAAAGCTCTGTCTGACATGTCATCTGTGCTTCAGTGCCTCTCATTGTTCACCTAATTCCTTAGCCCCTTCAAAATACTTCTCTGAAGGTGCTACATCACATATTTTTTTTTCTAACAGGAAGACAATTGTCATCAAAGAATCACAGAGTGGTAAGGATTGAAAGGGATCTCTAGAGTTCATCTAGTCCAACCCCTGACAGGTTCACCTAGAGAATGCACAGGAGCGCATTGTCATCCAGGTGGGTTTTGAATGTCTCCAGAGACAGTGATTCCACTACCTTTCTGGGAAGCCTGTTCCAGTACTTCATCACCCTCAAAGTAAAGAAGTTCCTCCTCATGCTTAGATGGAACTTCCTATGTTCAAG